>JAPFUF010000690.1:0-19495 GCA_030780645.1 Aschersonia sp. MBC 508
GGAGAGAGATTGCACGGAATGAAGTGAGGCTGTCAGCCTTTTCTCTTCTTGTGTTTGTTTTGGTTTCCCGCGCCTACGAGCAGAAGAAAAAATGGAATTCCAGTGCGTGAGCGGGTTGCTGCCAAAGAGATGGAATAAAAAGAACCGAAATGTGGTCGGTGGCTCCTCACAGCTCATAAGTAGCTGGTTGCAAAGAAAGAAAACTCCGCCAGTCAGCCAGCCAGCCAGTCATCAATCAATCGGATTGGGCTGGCCTCTCATTTTATTTTTATTTTCTCCTGCCAGGCGCATCCGCTGTCACATTGACATGGCTTTTTTTTTTTCCTTTTCCCCCCTCCCTTTCTCTAACGAGCCCCAAGCCGATCTCCGTCGCACATGGGTTGGGACGCGCGAGAGCGCGAGGTCCGTTCTAAACTCCAGCTGAAGTACTCCGTGAATAATTAAGGTCACAAAAAAAGAAGTGCCATTATTCCCCCCCACCTTGTTTCGTAGCCCCGTCTGACACCGTAGTAGTCCGCGGCGGAGAATCAGGCAGGCATCTTTACCCTCTGTGCTTTTACGTCTACTTTGCCTCTCAAGTTTCTCTTTTCTGCGCAGTCGCACTTCGGTCTCGGTCTTCTCCATTGTCCGACGCTATGCCCGGCAGGGATGGCTGCGGCTTGTTTTAGCTTGGTTCTTTTTCGCTCTGATCTTGTTCGCGGGGGGGGGGGGAGGAGGAGGCGGGCCAATTGGATCGCATTGGCTGGGTTTCATGTCCGCACAATGCTCGTCCGCACCGCGAAGAAAAGCCACCGTGAGAGAAATACCGAAGGTACATGATAGGGGGGTCGCCTTTGCGGAGTCGTCATGCGGGTGGGCATTCGAGGGTTGAGTCACTTTTTTCTCATGCTGACAGCCGCTTCCGCATCCGCATCCGGTCATGGCGTGCACCGCGGGCGGTTGACATTTCGCTTGGTATCAATGCCAGCTGAGTCTTTCAAATCCCAGATTGTCAAGATTCGTACACTCGTTTTTTTTTCTGTGTTCTTCTTCCTGTTGCAGCCTGGGAAAAGCCCCGGCAAGCCAAGAGTCATTTGATGGCAAGGAACTCGTCCAAATGCCGAGTCTTGCCAATCTGCTGTTGCGTATCCATACACATGGTGAGGCTCGCGTTGGCGTGCGGACATTGTGCTACCGTCATCCTATGCGGATTGGGCCGCTGTGTCTTGGGGCTGCACGAGCGCTGACCATCCGTCCATTTCTCAAGCCATGTGCCATGTGCGGCTCACCCATTGGACTGGAGCGCGCGGGCGGGACAGCCAAGTCGGCAGTACGATGAACCAGATCGCGGTCCCAGGCAGCAGCCCCAGTTCACCGCCGTCACGGCCCATTATTCCCCTCCCTGCCTGCGGCCGCCTCCAGTCAAGGCCTGTCTTTTTTGCAGCTGCATCCTGCACGCAGCTGCACCGCTGCAAGTCATCCATCGCAAGCTGCTCGACGTCCTTGACCTGGAGCCAAAGGGAAAAAATCACATGCCAACGTTCAAATGGCCTTGCAACTTTGCGCTCATGGCGGAGCTTGAAATCGCCACCACATCAACGACGCCTTGACCGTTTGGCATGTAGGCCCAATGGACCCCGTTGGACCAAACCCAGTTTCCAGGTGCATTCCGCGAGATCTCGCATTAAACCTGATCTGGATGCTACCCCCAAATCGGGATATCTCGACACGCCATGATTCTTCTCGAGATGGTGAATACAGCCAGCAAAGGTGCTTGGTCTCCTGTGGTCGAGCTTACACAATGCCAGTGCGCCATGGTGCTGCTCTCTCCTCTCGCCAAGTGCCTCCTGTCGTGTAACGGGTGTGCGCGGCCATGTTCCCTCGACCTTGCGCAAGCTCGTTCCTCCATGTGTAGCCAGTTTGCAGCACGCCTGTGTGAGCATGTCGGGCGCAGATTGTGACGCACGGCTCCCGGATAGGTTGCCACGACGGGATCCTGACGCGCGCAATTGAAGAATCCGCGTCGATCTGATTCGCCGTGAGCAGTTGGAGCCCTTTGTGGCAATGTGCTACTGACTCTTGAAATGCTCGCCGAATCGCCATTGGCACCACACGAATGGCATGCGACGATGGTATCCGCTGCAATGCGATCCTCCTCTGTGCCTGATGCCGATACGTCGAGAAACCACATTTTGGTCAGTAGGGGCAGTTCATGCAAATCCGTTCTTCAGTGCAACGCACACCAACGTTGACCCCACTTTGACATCTTGTGTTGTGCCTCAATCTCGCTTGGGGCCAACTTCCGTTCCTGCTGTGCTGCAAGAGGGTAATCATTTCATCCTTGTCGGCCAAGAAACCAGACCAGGCAAAACGGGTTTATTGGTCTGCATAATGAGGCAGTGTATGAATTCGCACTGAGCTGAGCAATTAGTGAATGCCCACCGGCAACATAGCCAAGCTCTTCGCCGCCCAGGTCTTGTCCTGAGAGTCTAGATGAGAAGTCGAGAAAGTAATGTCAGGGACAGAGCTGCCTGCTGTCATCATCGACCCAGAAATCAATCCGCCCCTGTGGCATATGGTGTCGGTCAATTGTCAAGCGTCATCGCTAGTCGCACGCACTACCCTGCACCTTTCCTCGCTTCGGATTCATTCTGTGCAATTTGCCTCGGCGAGCGCAAGATGATCTCACATTTACGCACATTGTCTTTGCGGTTTTGACCTTCAATGCACTCGCGCCATTCCGGGACGTTGGCGCATCCGTGTCTGCTCGGAATACCTTGAAAGACCGAGATCCGCTACTGAGCTTCAGACTAACCTGCTGTTTGAGATGCCATGACGTCGCAGCGGCTAGCTCATGACGCGCACAAGTGTCATGCTACTATTTGTGCGCTGAACAGATCAATTCAGCCAAGCGGTATATCAATCAGAGGAGTTGTTATCGTAGACACATCCTGCGCCCATTTTATCTTCTGATATAGCTCGCTTGTGCGTTTCATTGCGACGTTGCGCTTTCCAGATTCACGTCCCATCAGCATTCAACATGGCGTCGACTGCAACCACGGCGGTCCAGATCGTATCAGTTGCATCGGCACTGATGGCCTCGGGTGGCATGGTCACGCTGAGCCTCCACGATATTCCGCAGCTTCGCCCTCAGCCTGCTTCACGATCGCTGCCCGCCGTGCGCTGGCTGTTCAGCCGCGGTTCCCATACGTTTCCCAACGCTGCGATTGCCTCGGGCCTGGGATTTCTGTACGGCGCATACGCATACCTACCCCCCGCCGCCGGGCGCGGGCTACAAAGGGTCATCAGTCTATCACAGTTCGGAGCCAATGGCCTCAAAACGAACGGGCTCATACTCGCTGCTGCGCTGGCGTGGAGCATCGCGCCGTGGACACGGCTTGTCATGCTGCCCACCAACCTGGAGCTGATGGAGATGAATCAGTCGCTCGGAGGGTACAGAAGCCAAAGTGCCGCCGACGAGGACAAGTCCGGGCGCATCTACCGCCGGACAGGCAAGGACTCAATCGCCGGCAAGAGCGAAGGCAGGGAGTTTACCGACCGGAGCGGGCCGCAGGAGGTCACGAAGAGGCAGTCATCCGCCCAGGAGGACGAGCGGGCGAAAGAGTTGATGGACAAGTTTACGAAGCTCAATCTGGTGCGGGCTGCGCTGCTCGGCGCCGGCGGAATCATCGCCCTGTCGTCCATCCTGCTGTAAAGCTCTAATCCACAACACGTCCTGCCTGTTCGCAGAGGAGGAGTACGTTGAAGACAGCCGTCCCGATATCGAGGGGGAAGCAAAGACCACGGAACCATCGCGACTCACCGGTTCAAGCCCGTGTCTGCTCCTGTGTTGTAGTCACGATACCATGCGTGCATCGCCATCCAAACGGGGAAACAGGAGCTGCAGCATGTAAATACGGTCTGAGTCTCCTTCCACGCGGACATGGAAAGCGATTTAACAACGAACGCCGAAACTCGGCGTGAAGAGAATGTGCAGGGCCAGGGTTATTAAACTGTAATCTTGAAGTTGCACAGCGGTTCAGCCAATCGAAGAACTTTGTCAAGGTCATTAACCTGGTTTGGTCTCGTGGTTTAGTTGGTCATAACATTGTGTTAACACCGCAAAGGTCCCCGGTTCGATCCCGGGCGAGATCATAAGTTCCTATGTGCAAAAGACTGCTACTTTTTGAAGTGCTTGCTGTTTTTCCACATCGTGATATCAGCCACTCGTCATTTGCACAAGCCCATCCAAAATAGCTGCATTGGCATTGTGACATGGGATGAAACGCTGGAGCTAAGCTAAGCTACCCACGTTGACATCACGTGCAGATAAGTCACGCCAACTGGACAGTCGTGTATCGCAGAATAGTGCCATCGACATTTCATTTTGCCCAACACGACATCTGCGATAATCTCTGGCGGTGCCTCGGGTCATCCTTGCCGTTTGCCATTTTGACTGAAATGTGTATTTGTCTACCCTAAGTTAGCTGCGCTGGTGCTCACCCATTCATCGTCCTCGATATCCCCAAAATTTCAAGAGATGGGGCGCACATTGCCGAAACAATAATGTGAATGGGCTACGCGTTTGAGGGATCGGGCGAGCCCAGCTAGCGAGCTTCACGCAATGCCATTTCCGCGTTTCCCGGGAGCCAGTATGCTTTCTCGGTCTTCTGCTCACACAGAGGAGCACACGGCAAGTCGGCCGACGGCTGCTCCATAAATCCACATTGACTCTAGCCTAGTCGAGTTCGTGCCTGCATTCGCGGGACCCTGGCGGCAAAGATTTGCCGCGAGGCTTAGAGAGCTGGGGTCCCCTCGTCACCTCCCTTCTCCTCTTAGTCGAGACAAGAATATACAATGAGGGAGGGAGGGAGAGACAGAGAGAGGACCGTAGGCGGCGCAGTCTGGCAGGATGCGCTTTCTCTCGAGAGGAAAGCCCACGGGGAGAAGACCGCAACGTCGATCTCGCAGTCGTAGCCATTGAGCATAGTTCATCTTACTTTTGTTGAGGAGGACTCGCTAGACAGACGACCGCGCGCGAGCTTGCCTCACCACCGCCATGCGACCAAATTTGGCATTCGCCGTCCCGCTCGTCTGCGCTGCTGTGACCCACGGATCGCAGACGAGCGCAGATGCCGTCGTCGTGACTGTCCCATCCGGAAAGATTGACGGAGTCAGATGCGAAAGCTCAGGTGCAGGCAGCTTCCTGGGTATACCCTTTGCTGAGCCGCCCGTCGGACAGCTGAGGTTTATGCCACCCAAGCTCAAGACTTTGGCCAACACGACGTTCAACAACGGCGCCCTAAACGCAACGGCTTTTGGCAGCACCTGCATACAATGGCACAAGAGCTTTGCGTGGGAGATTCCACGGCCCTCGGAAGACTGGTAAGCCATGGCAGCAGCTCCGTGATGCACGCCCCTTTGGCAGGAAAGACCAGTGACTAACCGAACAACTTTTTTTTTGGGTAGCCTGTATCTGAACGTGTACGCCCCTCCAGCTCAAGGGAACAATAACACATCGTCTCTTCCAGTGAAGGTGTTTGCATATGGCGGCGGCAACAATGCTGGTGCCGCCAACTTTCCGCTCTATGATGCCTGCAGCTTAGCATCGGACAGCGTCGTCGTCACGTTCAACTATCGTCTCGGGCCGCTGGGTTTTCTTGCGCTCGAGAAAGCCGGCGTCGGCGGCAACATGGCCATCCAGGACTACCTGGCTGCCCTGCAGTGGGTGCGTGAGGAGATTTCTCATTTCGGCGGCGACAACCGCAAGGTCCTGCTCTTCGGACAGAGCGCCGGCGCGGCAGACAGCTTCGTCGTGTCGACGCTGGACGAGGCGAAAAACCTGGTCGCGGCCGTGGCGCTGGAGTCGGGCGGAGGCCAAGACTTGACGCCGAATGCTTTGGCGCAGGATGTCGGTCAGAGTTACGCCCAGACTCTGGGATGCAGCGCAGATGATGTGAGTGCTCGAGCGTGACACGAGTGGCCTTTGTTTCCTCTCCTTTCTCTTTCCCCTTCCTCCCTCTGCTTGGTAGTAGTAGTGTGTTGATCAGTGTCATCCTCTCGTAGTTGAAATGTCTGCAGGGCAAGTCGGTCAAAGCGCTGCTTGATGCCCGCCAACATATCCCAGCTCTTCAAGAACAAGAGCGAAACGGCAGCTCGCTGAGTTCCGTATATGGCCTGAACATCCCAAACAGAAAGAATCTCAATTCCGCTATTCTCGATGGCAAGATTGTCAAAGAGCAGCCCCTCCGAGTGGGCTCGAAAGTGCCTCTTCTCACCGGCATCAGTAAGCACTCATGGACAAGTCGCCGTGAGCGCCATACTCGAGACTGACAAAGTTTCACAGATCAGGATGATAGCTCGTTGTTTGTCATTCCGCTATTTCCGGACAGACAAGCCGTGACCGAGAAGAACTACACCGAGTTTCTGAGTCAATGGGGAAATTCCGCCTCAGCGATTGGTAAAAAGTACCCGCTGTCAAAGTTCAAGAAGGACGGAAGGTCAACGGGTGACGCCGTCGTCGGCGCGATTACGCACATAACTACTGCCGCGGGCTTCAAGTGCCAGGTGTACCGAAACCTGCGCACGACCACGGCGGCTGGAACCCCTGCTTTTGCGTACCTGTTCAATCACACGCCGTCCTGCCCTTGGCTATGGGAGGACTCCAAAGAAGCACCCGCCGAAAAGCGCTTGCCTCTGTATGGAGCCGCGCACACCGCCGAGCTCGCGTTTGTATTCGGGGGCTTGACCAACCAGCCCTGGGGCAACGGATCTTGCAACGCCACGGGCACTGAACACGGTCTCAGTCGAAGCATGATGGCAGCTTGGACGGCCATGGCCGCGAACGGGAACCCGAGCACAAAGGAGATCAGCTGGCCTCGTTTCACGGCCAACGAGACCCGAGGCGTGACGATTGGGCGGGACCAGACCTCTGACGGCAGGATCGACTTTGCTGAATGTGATCTATGGGACGAAATCTGGGCCGGATTTGGTGGCTTCAATGTGTCGGCCGCGGAAAACAACACTACTGCCTCGGATGAGACTGCTGCCAGCAAGAGTGAGTCTTTCGTTTACGATGCTATCCGCCCGTGTCACTAATGGATGCAGCAGATGTATCTGCGGGTGCCGGCAAAGTCTCTGCAGCTGTCATCTTTGGCCTGAGCAGCGCTGTGCTGGTCTTGGCTTTCATGGCATGAGTGTGCACGGAGGCTTCTCGCACCAGCAAATACCATGATGGGCCGCGGAAGCTGGCTGTGCCCCTGGGTTTTTGACTAGAATCTACAGGCCCTAAGACCTGCCTTGATGCTTAGTTTGAACGGGGGAGAATGATGATGATGATGATGATTACTGTCATCCCAGCCCGGTCCTTGCGAGCTTTGTCCTCCATGCATGCTGATGCATCATCAAATGGGGCTGCAGGTGCCAGTCGGCGACACGTCTGATCGTGAGCGAGTTTCCAGTTCATCATCTCCGCTACAAGAATTCCGCATGATCTCGATCGAGCGCAGCGAGGCCGGCCCGCCGCAGGCGACCCCCGGTAGGGCCGCCGGAGGCCACATACCTAACCGAAAGAGAGGGCATGACGAAAACTGGTGCACAAACCTGCACCTGCAGCCCGGCAGAGTGTGGAAAGCTTGAGCGCGCCGCTCTATGTCTTGGGTTCGAGGGAGGTTTTGTTGCGCCAGTTTTTGCACCAAGAACTGCATTGGCTCGCCGTCGAGCTCTAGCTCACTGGGCAACAAGTCCATTCGGCGGCTGGTCAGCGCAGGCGATGACTGGAGCAGCTCGCGGTCCGCGCCGACGAAGCCGCCTAGGGCCTCTGAAAGAGTCGCGATGAGCTTGCGGAACTCACTTCAACTCGGCAAAGTTCACGACAAATATTCATTGTGCATCCATAGAGCCTCGCGTGGAGTCTCGCGCATCTTTTGATGGCAATTTATTGCTTGGCGCATGGCCGGGGGCCGCCCCCAAGCCGCACGTTATCTGCCGCTTTAGTCTTTCGCAATCAATATATGCATGCTGATGAATGTCGAAGCATCCAGACAAATGGGACGCGCAATGCAGTGATTGAAGCAAGGCAGATAGCGATGAGGCTCACGTTTTCATCAATATACGACTTGCTCTACAGGAAGCAGGAGGCGATTCTGTGCAATGAGCGACTTTGAGAATTGCTTATTCTCCTTTTTTTTTCCCTAGGTCTTCATTGGATTCAATCACTTGACCTTCCACTTGCGCGACATGTATGTTGCCTCTTTGTCGACTGCAAGCACACGGTCTTTTCTCTGTAGAAAGATCACGACTACTTGCGCCCATTGCAGGCCAACGCCTCGCCATGATTCTCGGACAGCCAGTAACGCCGAAGCTATGTGCACCTAGAGGCTTGCAATTTGGCAAGGGAGCAGATTTCTCTTTTTCTTTTCTTCAAAAGGAAACAGATTAGATAAAGCTTCACGTCTATACGGCACCGTAGTAAATGCGTTGAGACCTCGGCGGCAATCGCGCATCCGCTCGGAGGACTTTGCTTCAAAGAACTGTCGACATATCTTCCATCTGTTTATCGCAGCTTCTTCAAGACCTTGTCAAAAAATGGCTGGCGCTTGCATTGGTCCCGAGCCATCCGCGGCGCCATCGAAAGGCCGCGTAATCCTCAGCTCCTCAGCTCCTCAGCTCGCGGGCGGGCCTTGGCTTGATTGGACAAGATGCCAATAGAGATGACGACGACGACCACACCTTATCGTTGCCGAGGGGCTGAATTGCCTGGTACGAGCTCAATCATAAATAACCAGCGCGGCCCCTTTGGCGAGACATGTATGTGAGAGACGGACGGCACTGGCGAGCGACGACAATGGCTGCGTGCGGGCGAGATGTGAAGGCGACCACTTCAGGTGCTCAGCGGCAATACCGATGCGACCGACATACGTACATGACCGAGTCTGGCAATTCATGACCGCGATCGATCTGTGCATGGAGCGGGACGACTGATTGAGGCGTGGTTACTACTGTGTGGAAACGCGTCAGCTCCCTCAACGACAACCGATGCCTTGTTACGCAGGGTCGGTACTTCAGCTTGCCCTAGGCTGCTGAAGCTCAGCGCCTCATGGGTATACGAGAAAAGCATCCAAGGTGACGAGTCGCGAGAGAGCATGATGCTGCTGCTGCAACGCCATCAATACACTGCTTCTCCGAGGAGCTGCGGGCCTCGAACGAAACCGACACCGAATAGATGGCAGTTCTCCTAGCAAGTGGCCGAGTAATCTATATGTCAACTCAACACCACCTACACATCCCTGCATTTCTGAGCTATGAAGACGGATCTGCTGGCTTATGGCGATCGCAATGCGGCATGGACAATATTGTCCAGCAATGCAGCGTATCACAGCTACGATTCCCGACAAGCCCCAACATCGAATCGATCATCCATAGTCGTCTGTCGCTATCGATCTAACGAGACGTTTCGGATGCCGCTGCCAAGGTCATGCCACATCTCGGCCGCTCAAACAAACCCCACGTTGCCATCGGTGTTGCGCGTACCGACCGAGCACCGCCGACGACTACCTTCCCCACGCCGAAGAAACGCGCATGCCAAGTCTGCGCAATATACACGTGGACCTCAACGGCCCTCTTGTTCTTTGCTTCTTCTGGTCTGTGCAGCTGCAGCTGCTTCCCACAAGATGCAAGAACTCCGACCCGGTCGCCCACGCACGCGCGCGGACCCTTCTACTCGGGTCAGCGTCACACACACACATGAGCTTCACATGCCATCCATGAACGGCTACAAGGCCCGTGAAGTCGAGCCACATTCGCCGCCAAGGAAGAAAGAGAGGGTTAAAAAAAAGGAAAGAAACGAGTCACGAGGCGGGTGCGCCGGTTCACGGTGACGACGACAATGCGCAAAACGACAGATGGGGCGCGTTTCTTCTTTCTTTTTTTTCTCTTGCATGCGACGTTGCCATGGCTGTCAACGCACGCAAACAGGCAGAACCGAGAAATGCCAGCTCAACCTTATCTGAGCCTTGTTTGGGGGGTTTTCCCGCCTCGCTTAAGCTATCGGGGTCAGTGCTGTTGTATGTATGGACATGCAGGCAGGCACGAGACCCTTGTGTGACGACACATGGCGTTGGTAATGACACGTTAATGTCAAGCTGCAGCGACGCACGGCCGACTTGGGGATCAGGAGCTAAACAACTTTCCATGGCTCTGGGAAACGGGGAGAGAGGAACAGGAAAAAAAAAGGAAAGGAAAGGGGACCAAGCGAGCGAGCTTGCTCCATACTGACATACGAACGATTGGTCATAGACTTTAATGATATCCTCGAAACGGTTCTTTACTTTACGCTAAGCTTCCTCGTCGGGCCGCTGAGTGGATAGGTGCAGCCGTTTTTTTTTTTTTTTTTTCTTGCCTTGGTGAAGGATTCCTCCCCTCCCTCCCCGTCTTCCCCCCTTGTTCCCTCACTAGTGACTTGACAAAACGAATGGAATGGTTGGTTGGATGGATGGATGGATGGATGGAGGGTGGCGAGCTGAGATTCCATGAGAAAAAGAAGGGCCGGAGCTGGCTCCCCGCGGCGCCTGAGAGTGATGTCCATGATGGTGAGGGGAGATGTCTTCACAGCCCAAGGCAGGGATGACAACGGGCTGCGGTCCAGGGATGCGAGGCACAAGATGGCCAGCCACGGCGCGGATATGTATTGCTCGCCGCCAATGTTCCATTGTGGCTGCGTGTCTGCAAGATGGCACGCACGCAGTGAGCAGGCAGCATGGTGGGCGTGTGCGGTGCATTCGTCACGAAAATAGAATAAAAACAACAATTTCTTTTCATGCAGTCATGAACCTGGCAACGAAAACGAGAAATTTCTTGTTTTCTCCCATCTCCTGTGTTTCTCCAGTGAGACAACTTCAGCTCAGCTCAGCCCGGCTCAGCTCGGGAGTATCGGGAAATGCAAGTTTTTCCGTACTACGAGCGGAAATAGCATGATGATACAGGTCCCGTGGATAGTCAGTCAGAGGTTACAATTTCCCGGAGTAGACGACAGCGAAGAGCCTGCCTGGGAGCCATGTGGGGCCCCGCTTTCCCGCCCGCGGGAGAAAGACAAAAAAGCTCAGACAAACGTGTACGGGACGCTCGCTGCTTACTGGTTGGTGGGTGGTGGGTGATGAGTGTGGTGTCGGCACTTTGGTGGAGAAGGCCGACGACCAACGTCGACGGCGGCTTGTCAGATTTAAAATACAGAAACCCTTTTGGTTCTCTCGCTGTAGGCCGCTCGTTCCCTTTTCTTTTGACAATGCAGTCATGAGATGCACCATAACGGACCACTCACGGCCAAAGTCCTTTGCTTTTTTTTCATTCGGGTTCATTTTTCCCCTTTTCCCCGTGCTGGCTCTTTGCCAAAAGAAGCAGAGTCGCCGCTCCCATCACGGCATTATTGCCTATAATTACGAAATCGATATGCATACGGCTTGGTCCAATATTTCCCAAAGCGGCACCCTTCACTTTTTATTTTTCTTTTCTTTTCCCTTTGCAGACACCATTCTTGGGGGTATATGTGTCGGAAGCGGATCCTGCCGTCGCCCAATCGGCTGTGTTTCCTCCCGTGGACGATTTTTTTTTTATTTTATTTCTTCGCTTATTGTAGCATGGACCAGATATGCAAGCTTACTCAGACGGGCACGCATCCTTTGCTCCAGCGCACTCCGGAGTACAGGCTATGGCTGCCGAGCGTACCGGGCCCTCTTTCTTTTGTCTTCTTTTCTTCTTTTTTGCCTTCCTTTTCTTCTTCCCTCTTTCTTCTTGTGTACCATCGTGAGCCTAGGAGCGGCATGTGGGCTGTACTATGCGAAATCGAGTCGAAGCTAATGTGTGTCTTGCTCTCGCCTCTGAGTCATAAAGTGGTGCGAATGGTTCATGAACGGCTGATCTTGGCCCCCTCTCCTCGCCGGCGGCAATTCCATGTGTATACACAGGGCTTACATGCCTGGGTGTTCGGGATGCGTTGCCAACCAGCGTACGTACAGTACATACGTGCATCACCAAAGACAAACAGACCAGACAGACCATGAGATGAATCCCCACACCCACCTGACCGATGAATCATCAGATTCACGTTCCCCCAATTCCCTACCGTGATGAACAATTGTCTTGACTCAGGATCAAACGTGCCAAGGGTGGGCGAATGCAACGCTGGCTCTGTTGGAGCCCATACTTAGCCGTTCACCCGCTCGGAAACACTGGATGAAGGGGAAACTTCAGAATGTAACCCTCTGCAAGGGATTTTAAAAAAAAATTTAATGAGGTCCCAGAAAAAAAAAAATGAAAACCTAAAACCACGAGACGGGAGGGCCGGGGAAGGGCCGGAAAATCATTTATGATGGTTGGATACATTGGAGCAGGGTGTGCTCTTTCCCATCACACATGCACCCAACCCAGCCCACACACACCAATACACGCTGACGGCCGCGGGGAGGGCGGCTAGAGAAGGCGAAATCCTGTACGGAGTATGCCAGTCGAATGATGTGCATCTTGCATATGCCGGTGTGCCCAGCAGGGTCCATATCCGCATCTCCTCGGTTCCTGCCACAAGTCCCCATCGAAGAGAAGCACGGAGACCATGTCGCAAAAAAAGGGAAAGAGAACAAAAAAATAGAAGCGTCAACGTCGGGTCTTCATTTCACGCAGAGTCGTGTGAACCATCTACAATTACACGTATCCTTCCTACCCGCACACCCTCCCCAGACAGTATCAAACAGCTACTAGAGAACAGACCGTCCTGTGAACTCGGATGCAGTTGCCGTTTCGAATCGGATCGATCTGCCAATCACGCCAAGAACTGTCATGAGATTGCATTCGGAAGCTGACCGAGGCCAAGGGTATCACGTGACCCAAACCCAGAAGTCGGAGGAGCGCAACGCTACGACTGAGACGGGAGAAAGGATAACAGTTGAGATTGAGGGCTTTTTGTAAAAATAAATTTCCCGTCAAAGGACTCGAGTCAGGAAACGAAGATGGGATGATGGGAGATATTTATACAGAGCCAAGAGAAAGAAAGAACTGAGACCATCGTGGTTATGGAGCAACTCTCGGCTCTAGCCTTGGCGGATGCGTCCACCCTGGCTCCCCCATGGGGGGGTGTGGTGGTTCTCGCAACAGTGTTGCCAAGAAGAGGGTAGGATTGAGGAGTTTGCTTGGCACATGCGTCCATGCTGGTTTATTTTCGGCGCCTTGCAACACGTTCGCGTGGGCGGTTTGAATGCATCTGAAGTTTCTCCCTGTCGGGAACTCTCCGTGAGACCGTTTTAGAGTCAAGACAACCGCTGGCCCTGCAGCATCAATCACGTCGGACCAGCCTTACGGACAAGGATGCCTTGGTCTTGGTCTACATACAGAGGAGTGCATGCATAGGGGATGTCTGCAGCTAATGTACCAATGCGCCGTCTCGAGACAGTAGCAGTGGACAGTATGATCTTCAACGGCGAACGGCAGGAGCCCACGTGTGATTGAGTATCACTTTGCTTGAACAGTTTGGTGTCGCGTGTTGGCTGCCAATCAAGCTTTTTTATCCCGCACTGATGCCCAACCTACTGCTACCGCAGCGTGTAAAGTACATTATGGAGACTCTGAGTCGCAGGGGCGGCTTCTCAGAACTTTCATTGACCCAAGCGGTTGACTCGCGCGTGCCATCACAGACACCCGTTAGCGCTTTCCGAATAACCTACCGAGTGAACTCCGCGACTTATTGGAGTGAGTCGGACTGGCGGGCCACTCGTCGCGCTTACATCTAGTGACGTTTTGGCCCCCCGTCATTGTTGCTTCAATCAAGTCATAGCCAATCTCAAACCGCAGGCCGTGAGGACTATTGATATTATAGCTGGAAACTGTAAAATGTCAGTCTTTGTTGCGAAGCAGTCATGGCAAAAGGGTAGATCGACGTGGCAGCACGACTGCAGATCGCTTACACCAATCATGAGTTGCTTCGGGATGAGGTCCGATAAGACCAGCCCAGCCGTTGCCAAATTTGTTCAGAGAAGAGGCGACACGGCCGCTCTTGGAGTATCGAGCCAGGACAATGGAATCTTCGCTGTCATTGAATCCCGTGATGACAGCCCCCTCCTGGAAAAAGACCCATTGGTCCTGAAGAATTTGACCAGCATTGGGCCCCATGCAAAAATTCCAATCAATCTGGATAATGGTATCCTTGTCGTGTTTGACCTGGGCCCCCTTCTGATCGCATTCCGCATCTGTATCAGCGCCGGGTGGCAGCAAACCATAACCCGGTGAATGGCCAGCAAGATAAGCGCCGAGGCAGAATCCTAGGTAGCGGCCGCCACGAGAAACGAATTCACGAATCGCTGGGGCATAGGCCTTGGTCTGGGCCCAAGCATAGTCGAGATCTGTAAGGCGAGACGACGGACTCAATGTTAGCTTTAAGCTTAAGATGAGGAAACAATATGGGGGACCATGCTGGGTGATGCATGAGGAAGAGCAAGCCGCCCGCGCGCCTTGGAAATGGCCAGGTTGGAAGCTCTGAAGCAAGCCAGCCGTGGTCAGCTCGGCCCCACGCCGCCGCAAGCGATAAACGCGGACACCGGTGCAACAGAAGGTATCTTGTAGGGTCGGTCTGGGGTTCTGGCAAACCATACCTGGGCCACCCGGCTGGGCGTAGAGGTCCACAGTGCTCAACGTCTCTCTGGTGATGTCCAAGGCCTCCTTGGGCCCTCCGTATAGCACCTCGAAATGGCGGGGCGAGGTCTCCAGCAGCTGCGCGACGGCCTTTGAAAGGTCGCTGTGGCCAGCCGGACCCCTATAGACAAGGGCCCGGGGCCGACGGCCTGTGGAAGTGGGATTCATGTCTGAAGTAGAGTCTTGAGGAAAATCGACAAGGTAGGCGAGCACGAGAATACGGCGAATGAGCAACTGATTCTTCGGGGGGCGTCTACCAAGGTAGAATGATTTTCTTATTAACGAAGAAAAAGGACCAAGGTGCCCACGAATGCAGAGTAAGATTAGCTGACTCAATTGGTCGTCTTGATGCTTGTCTGCTCCGTAATTGGGCGACGATGGTCGACGGAAGGCGGGAGTGTGGCGCGTGCAACAGCGGCGCTGTGATTGGTGAGCTTGTATTATCTCATCTGATGCAGTTTCACCACCAAGTAATATGGAAGTTTATGCACGTCATCTGCATTCTATTCTTGTGCTGGAATCAGCCCAGAAGTCTTTCCGAGCTTTGTGACTCGAGAAGCAGATGTTTTTTCCCTGGCTGACATCCAATCGAGCCGTATTACGCCGATTGAGTCGGACGATTGAAGACGAGCTTTCGGAGGTAAAGAGTTGATCAAGAAACCTTGATGCATGCATGAGCGAGCTGACCGGAGCTAGCGAGTGCACGTGTTAGCTGATGCTGTCTCGTGTGTGGTGTGGCTGGACAGCGGCTGTGCCGTCTGCCTACCTACTTAGGTACCTGACCGTCTCCAAAAGATCTTGAATCTCGTGATCTGCGAATGGTGATTCCAGCATGGGAGAAAAAAAAAGTGGACAGATCTGGGCAAGCAGGCCGCCAGCTGAGCAACGAGGATGATCAGTACACGATGCAATTGGGCTGAGTAGACGCCCCCGCTCATTCGGGAAGGTCAATGTTTGGGTAGCAGTCGCATGAACGTGCCATGGATAGTCAGAAGCGCTCTCTGGTCTACTCGAGACCGACCAGACTGCTTTGGCAGCGCGGTAAGCGAAGGCCTCAAGAAGGCCCGCCGCCGTTCATCAATCGGCTACGACGGATTGCGGTGCATGATGATCTGCCGTGGATTCTGCGACTGCAGTGGGCAGGAGGGACCAGGGGTCGGCAGTACGGTTTCATGGGGTAGGAGCTTCGTCACGTGGCGTGGGCTACCGCCCGAACGAAACCCTCCCAGCATTTGGGCTGACCATACAGCGTCGCCGATTCTCAGACAGTTGTTGCGTCGCTCGCCTGGGCCGTTTGCCGTACAATCCGATCGAGCCGGTTCGAGATGGAAAATCCCCCCTTCCCAGATGTCTCTTGTCAAATCTCGCCTGCATACGAGGCCTCACGGTCCTTGGCGGCCACCGCACCATGCATACAGACCACAGCTTCAGGTCTTGGCTGATGCGTCGGTTTTCCACAAAGGTGTGCCTGATCTGCAGCTGAGCGTCGCGCACGGCCCAGGTATCCGTGGACGACCCCATGTGGCTTAATGACGAGCAGGCATCATGGCGTCCAGTTGTACCTTCTCCTTGGCGGACGTGGCCGCAACCTGAACCTTTACAGGTCCGCCGCAGGTCCGCCTGTTGCGCTCAGCGCTGGCAGCTCTGTCCACCTCCGGCTTCCCCACGTGCCAGCGTGACTGCACGGCGGAGGAAACGTATTGAGGGAGCTTTGGTATTCCGAGCAGTGCGTGGCTTGCGAGCAAGGTGGCCTGGTTGCATTGCGTGATACAACAACGGCTCTGTCGGCCCGGCGTTTGGCTACCAAAGTTTACTGGATGAAACACCATTAAACTGGAACGAACTCTCGCACTCGAGCAGACAGCAGGCGCCGTTCATCCAAGTCCTTTGTTCTCTTCCAGGTACGCTTGGCGTGCCGTGAAGTCCACCCAAGGGTCGAACGCTGACTTCCTGGGGCAAAGTCTCCGTCTGAGATGGCCAAAAGACGAGCACACCGCGCAAAGAGAAGACCGATGACACTCACACTTGGCTAGCGATGCCCCAAATGAGACATTCGGGAAAATCAAGCCAATCTCATCCTCTGCTCTGTGGGTCAGGTATTGCCTTTGTGTCTCCCGAGGCGGCAAATACATATGGACGTCCATACGGCGGATCGGCAATAAGCAGGGGTAATTGGGGGGGAGGGGGGGGGCGTGGGAGGAAGACGGGAAATGGCACAGGCGAATCCGTTCTAAACCACCGGCTTGGCATAAGTCGTCGCAGTGTGAGTCTGAATAGAGACTTCACTTCCGTCTCGTGTACCGAGTCGCCTTGGTGAACAGCAGAATTGTACCGAAGCCACCGACGCAGGAAGGAAACACATGAAATTGGCGCTAGACTAGAAGGACTGGATGCAGTTGGGACCGACGCCACAACGCGGGTGACCGGCTATTCAGGTCGATGGCTAAAACAGTATGGACCGTTGCGGAAGGCCGTCTTCGCCCATACCGAAAAAGACCAAATGACGATGCGATGACCTCTGGAGCGACGACATGGCGCACGTCGGGCAAAAACGACACCCGACTTGGCAGACTGCAGTCTTGGCTTTCGATTAAAGTACCACTCCACACTTGAGCTGATTGGCCTGGCTTGGCTTTCGCCGCCCCTCACGGGATGGGGATGGGATGGATTATTCCCACAATATGAGAGCAATCTGGGCGACTGTTTTTTTTCCCTCTTTACCTCCCCGGTTTAAAGTGCTTACGGCTGACCCCAGGGACTTTCTACCGCGCCAAATCCACGCCCGAATGATGGTCTGTATCAACTAGAGCTGATGACAATGCCCAACAAGATGAGAGATGGCCGGACGAATCTGTCGTCCGGGTCGGCAGCCGCACTCCCTTGCCACCTGGCGCACAAACCCCTGTTCGAGATGTCGGGGATGGGAAACGTGTTGCTTTTCAAAGATGCCGATTGTGCCGTGTATAAGGCCGACGTCTTGCTCGCAACCATCGCCGCGCTCACCACGGGGTCGCCAAACCAATGCAAACCAATGCAAGGGTGCACAGGCAGACCTCTCTTTGCTCTGCTTTTGCAGTGCTCTCAGGCTGCATGAGGGGCCGCAGATGTTCCTCGCAGCCAAGAGGCGAAAGAGGGCTGGCCGGTGGATCAGTAAGAAAGCACGGGTCGAGGCGGCACGTAATATTTTAATTTACTCCATGACCCCAACCGCCATATACATTTTCTCGGCACCCGGCTGTGGGCTTTTAGTTGGGCACCTTCGAAAAGGGAAAAGGATTGTCATCTGTGGGGGTCCGGCCTCCCCTTTGCAGCCGGCTGATCGTCGCCCTTTGTAGGAGATGGATGCGTCGAAAGATGCCATCGGCCAACTCAGCGGCGCGGCAATAGCACGCCATCATGAGCGTCAGCTTCTGCTTCGTTCCTGAGTCAATCCGAACTGCGGCTGCGAGTCAGTCGGTTCGTCAGCCAGGCTAATCTGATGCAATAGCTCATCGTACGACTAAGCCAGCTCTGCGGGATCTTCATGCTTGGCTGTTTTCACTATCCAGGGCGGCCTAACATTCAGCCCGTCGAGGCCGCTCCTACCAATGCGCATCAATGCGGATGGTATCGCAGCAGCAATGGCCTCTTGTTCGTCTTTCCTCCGGCGCTTTCACGAGTCTACTTCTGCCTTCCCTTGGACGATTCGCCGCGGGCGCGCACTCAATCGGGAAACCGCAGATTGCATCGACGACTCACGAAATCCGGTGCGAAGCCTTGAGTCTGACCGAGCGCACGCACGCCCCCTTTTTTTATTTCTATTTTTCTTCTCTTGGCCTGGGGCACCGCATCCGATGCTTCCCCATCATCCTGTCCCCCCTCCACCTTGTACGACGACGACCTCTCGGACCCGAGGGAGCTTGCGTACGCGGCTCTGATCCTTGCCCTGATTGGCCGGTGCCTCAACTTGAGGCGGATCTGAAAGCTGTCAGCGTCTAATGGACAAATACCTTGTTTCAGGCTACGGCTACGGGTTTTGCACGGCATCGCAAGTCCGCGCAGCAGTGTCTTGCCTTGTCGACGCTCTGTTTCGCGGTGTGGCTGCTGGTTATTGCCGGCCGGCGACATGCCATCATCAGGCATTGCGTGATGTGCTCCAGATCCAGCCCTGGGCTAGAATGGGCCCTTCTGGGCTGTGCTCGTAAAAGTCCCCCGTGTGCGACATTGTATCTGTTGCTCATGCACAAATCGCGAGGCGCGCTCTCTCGTACATGGCCATCTTTGGCGCTTGTCCCATTAGGCACTACGGGCTTTTTTTTTCCCCTTCCTCTCAGTCGCACCAGGATTGAACATCCAAAATCGGCATCATCTAGCAGAGTTTCTCTAGCGCTGACCGTGTTGACCACCCTCCGGGGCTCTGGCTTTGGCTTCGTGTTGTCTCCATCTCAGAGACCGTGGTTGAGCATGTTACTTTTTTTTTTTTTTATCGCAACTGCCCATCTTGGAAACTTCCTCGCCATGTACAGCCCGACTTGCTCAGGTCAGTCGCGTCACGACAAGCATATAGTAGTGCCAAGCAAGCAAAAACCGTCCGTCGTTGTTCACGTCGAAAAGAAAAAAGTCCAGGGCCGGCGTCGCCTTGGCTTCTAGGCAGGCAGAGACAGGGCGTTGAAGGGCTTTCGACGGGTCTTGCCAGCTCCTGTTCCCCAAGTCATTCCCGTGGCAAACGCTGTCCACCTCGCTGCGTCTTGAGTACCGAGTGGGAATGACAAGCTGTGCCCTTTCGTATCCTTACATACGGAGCACACCAACATGCGACCAGGCTCGCTTTTCCTGCACACCCCACCCCCCCTCTCTTCCACCC
>JAPFUF010000691.1:0-14196 GCA_030780645.1 Aschersonia sp. MBC 508
GGCAACAAATGGGGCGTCATGTCAAGCCCGGAGAACCTGGTCTGGCTTACGTTATGATTGGGCATTCCCAAGCACACGGCTGATATCATTCACGGCGCTTTGAAACTAGATTGAACCGATAATGCCTTACCTAAAGTAGATTTTTCGTTAGCGACTGGGCGCTCTCTGTCCCGCACATATTCAGCGCCTCCTCAGCCACTTTATTGGCAAGATATCCTCGCGTTGATTTTTTCCTTATTGCCTCTGAAGATGATGTTTTGGGGTGTCCTTTTGACCAGGACTTTCTTTTCGCCTCAGCCGAGCTTGATTGCGGCCGCAGGCTCGTGGATGTTGTCTGAAACCGCGGCCAATCACGGCTTTCGTACCGAAATTTCCAGTCTTGTCATTGGGGCCCAAAACGGGTCACGATACCGAGAGAAGGGGTTGCGACCCCCAAAGCGCCTTGTCCCTGCATGAGCAGGATCCCATAATTACATGGGGGCGCATGGTTCGTGTAGGGGAAGCCAGCATGGGCGACACGAGGCTTGCGATGCACATCAGAAATGATCAGCCACGTGGGCTGGCCATGAGGCGTCGTTACACTCGCCCATGTCTGTCGCAGGCAGCAGGTGGCGATCCAGTCCTGTCCAGACCGATCAACATGTCTGGTCTGAACCGTGACTGCCGAACCGGGGCATCCTTTACGGCAGTGAGTGCGTGCGATCCCGATGTCCAGCTCATGCATGGGATGGGCGTATGCGTATCGTGGCGTCAGCACGGTTTACCCGTGAGAGGGAAACCGTATTGGACGTCATGCACGAATTCGACAAAGGAGCCGATGGCAAATTTCAATAGTCCAATCGCCTGTCAGATTATGGGAAAGGTTTCTGGGTTTCATTGCTGCAGCGAAGAGGGGTCTCTGCAATCATCGGAGGGGACCATTGGCGTTGAAGCGGGACGGAGTTACATCGTCGCAGAAGAGACACGTCTTCTAGAAGACGAAGAATGAGATATCCGGGATCACGGTATGAAGCGGGGGTCTTTTCCCTCCTCTGGGTTCTCATAAGGGCAGCGGGTGCTGATTGCGAGGGCTCTGACAAGACGACCAGGTCATTGCCATGCTGCTAGCTTCAGATCCGGCAGGTCAGGCCGTCTTACTCCAGGGCCCAGGTGACATTCATCAGATTCTCCTGCATGTCCTCGCCGCAGGGCCCAGTCAGTCAGTGCCGCGCGCGTCAGCCATGTGCCCGAAATGGGAGGAGGCCGATGAGCTTCTTACCCGAGCTGGGGTTGTTTTGCCATACGAGCGGCGTGAGCGGATCAGCCGAACGAAAATAGGCCGGCAGACAGACGACGTGGTAACTCCGGTGGGACGCTGAGCGGGACAAAGAGGAAAGGCTGGTCAGCTTGCTTTTTTCGGGGCCAAATGCTTGCAGGGGCGGGCTCGATAGTCACACTAGAGATCCTTTTGCAAGGGGGACGGACTAAGCATTCTCTCGCATCCACTTTCACCAGCCCAGCACCAAAGAGCTGGGGAGGGGGGGGGGAAGGCCTAGCAGCTTGATCTGCAATACCTAACTCCGTACCTACCTACCAGTAGGCAGCCTGTAATCTGCGTCTTGTGTGGTTTAGTCCATGTCAGCATTCTGCGCGGCATCATGAGAGGCCCGACACGTGCATCGTACATCCTTTCGCCGACTCGAGCATATTGGATTGCCGGGACTGCATTTTCTGTTCCCCGGGCGGACGCGATGCTTAAGCGCGCCACGTTTTTTCGAGACGTCGTGGCATTGGTGGTTCAAACCGTGGGAATGCGCGGCTGATTGATAAAACGACATTCAGTGGTGCGCAACGTGAAAATTTAGTTTTGGATCGTGCAATAAAGTCAGGTCCCATACAATCAAGGCGCAGTTGAACAGCCTCTTGTAAATTGTCCCGCGCTTGCAAGCTATGCATAATCAACTACCTTTACCAATGAAAATTGAACATGCACGCCAAGGGTGCTTTGCGCCTCATCTCAGGCTGTCACCGCTTCTTCTCCTCGCTCCAATTCCATAATTCTCAAACTGTGTACACCAACTTGAAGCCACTGACCTCTTTCCGTCGAATCATTTCAATCCCTTCAAGCACACCAGCGAACCCGCCCGAGCTCACACGCGCAGGGTGACTTTTCATCTGGCCAGCGTTGATTTTCTGCTGGGCCAGTGCCAATAAATTCTCGCCGAACTCGAGCGCTTCTGCATCGGGCTCCCGGCCGTAAGGCGCCGCCCAGCTACTGCCACGGCCCTTGACCAGAGAGGCGAGTATCCAGCCGGGCTTCACGATGCGGCGGGTGTGGCCCGATTCAGGGTACGGGTCCAGGGCGGCGTAGCGCCCACCGGCGCGCCCAATGGCCTCGTAGCAAAGCTTCATGGTTGATGCCGTCGTGATGCAGTCAAAGGCATAGACCAGTGAGTTCTTGGTGTAGGCCCTGATGTCCTGCGCAGCCGTTGGCGAGCGGTAGTCAAACGCCTTCTCGGCGCCGTAGGAGAGGGCGAGGTCGTTGTGCTGCGGCGAGCAGGTGACGATGACGCGGTAGTTGCACCACCGTAGCATCTGGATGGCCATGGTGCCCGTCGACGTGCTGCCGCCGCTAACGAGGACAAAAGGCGCCTTTTCGCTTGGCTTGGTCGGGTTGTGTGGATCCGGCAGGGGGATCTTTAGGCAGTTGAAGAGGGCCATTCCCGCCGAGGTCATCGAGGTACCCATACAAGCGCCCTCCTCAAAGGACATGTCGTCGGGCAACTTGACCGTCAAGCTAGCGATGGTCGACGCGTACTCGGCAAAGGCGCCACCACTTGGCCGCCCACGAAACATGCTGTCTCCGGAGCCCAAGACCCGGTCGCCCACCTTGACGTCCTTTCTGGCCCCGGAGCCTACGGCCACGACGGTGCCCGCAAAGTCGAAACCGAGAATGTGATTTGGCTCCGCGAAACCCTTCATCATCTTGCTGTCGACGGGGTTGAGAGCCAGTGCCGCCGTCTTGACGATGACTGAGTCGGGCTCAAGCTCAATGACGGGTACATCGTCGGCCAACCGCAGAGTGCCTTCGGCATCCGTAGCTATGATGGCCTTTTGAGTTTTTGGAATGGATGGGAGCGTTTTGACAGTCATGTTCGCTTGTGAGTATGCGGCTGGCTGGCTGGCTGGCTGGCTGGTGATGGAAATTGTGACGGTGTAACAAGGACAGATCAACCGAGTTGTCAAGTGTGTCTTACAACTGGACATTTGTCTATATATCTACGAGTGAATAGACAACCAAACCACAATCGCCCGCTGAGAACTATTGCCTGGAAAGGGGGGACGGGTCGAGAGGAATATTGATTCAGCCCGTTGGGCGTGAAGTCTGGCGTCGACCTGGCTTACTTGACACCAACCAGATATGGAATGCTGGTTGTGCCGTTGCCTCGATTACTTGAAGGGGCAAAGGCAGGGCGGAAAACATGGCCACAAATAGTTTTTCGAACTGAACGGGCGTATAAGTCAGACAGCGCACGCATCGTAAGGAGGTGGCCAGTCTGGTGCTCGTCAGCGTGACTTAATCTCGCGCCTGATCGAAATCGAGCTGTCAAGGTATTTCGCTTCTTCGAACAGGCTTCTAGAAGGATGGTGACAAGGCCGTTGTGACGTTGTGAATCATGCTAGTCATGGATCAAAGCTGACTTGAATTGATTCGTGCGCACCGAAGCTCACGCGATGCAACGCTGATGAGAATAGAAAAAAAAGTCTGACGGTCTTGAGCCATGGATCGTGCCATCCTGCCCTTACCCTATAATGGAAATGACGCAGCTCCTAGTGCGGTGAGGATGGAAAAGGGCTACGCAACCAACAAAGCCGGTCATGGTAGGATAGAGCTAGCCGCAATCTGTGGGGATGGACTAGAGCCACAATCGGACATATTTCGCTGTATCTGATAGGTCTAGCCTGGGGTTTGAGTTAGCTGCAAGCTTGTTCATGATGAGACGCTTGCTGCTGCTGCTGCTGCTGCTGCTGCCATGTGGAAAGCGGGGTACGCAACGCACCTCTGGCTGGTGCAGATTAAGCTGCATCTTGCTCCTCGTACTCGTCGCTTTTTTCCCGCATTGGATCTGCAATTGATTGCTGACGGGCCGTGCGTCCGACGCAGGATTGCAACCCTTGCGTATTAGCTTAACAATCCCTCTCGGTCTCGGCCGAAGCGGCAGGCAATGCTGGACCGGATACCCTCTCTCTCGTGTCGTGGTTAATTAGCCCTGCCGTTTCGACACCTGGATGTTGTCGGCCCATGCCAATGCCCATGCCCATGCCCATGTCGGCACCCGCTGGCCTACCTGCCCTTCGTCGCTTGCGGTCGGCGTCTGGTCTGGTCTCATCGTCATTTTGATCCGTGCATCTCCAGTCTTTGCACCTTCCGTCCTACCCGCGCTGACCACCCCCGGGGTTGACCTAAGACTTCGCGCTCCTGCCGTGCCGCTGGCTCGCAGCTGCTGCAATCTTGCCGGCAGCTGCAGATCGAGCTGCTTTCCATAATAAGACGTCGTTTGCCGTGTCCCTCGATTGTCGATTGTTCTTTCCTCGCTTCTACCCCAATAGTGATACGTCAAGAAGGAAAAATCGAGAAAACAAGCCCCCAATATTGCCCTGTCTCGGCCAGTTTCCACCATGGTGTATTGCGGTCGCCCGTCCACAAGCTGCAACAACTGCCGGCTGAAGAAAAGACGAGTAAGCTACATTCCAGCCCCTCTTGACCCCTGGACTCAAATCGCATCCTGCAAAAACATGCACATCCAACATGGCATTCTTTTTCTTCACAGAAGACACCAGACTGACTTCGCCTCGCAGTGCGACAAGGTGTCTCCCGAGTGCGGACAATGCCAACGCACCGGACAAAAATGCCCTGGATATCGCGATTTGACCAGTCTTACCTTCCGCGATGAGAGCAGTCGTGTGATTGACAAAGCTCGTTCCAAGGATGCCAAGCGCGCAGCGCGCGAAGCAGAGCGCTCTTCGACGCGGAGCGCAAGCCCACAGAGTCTGCCGGATCTTCCTGCTCGGGCGGCCACCATGACGCCCGAGTTGCACTCGGTCAGCGACGATGGTTTGTTTGACATCGACGATTTGCAGCTCGCTTGTCTGGGATTTCAGGATGCTTTCGGCATGGATGGCGCGAGCCTATCGTCGATGCAACCAGACACTCCAGTTTCGATGCCCAGATCAACGTGCGATGAGACGTTCCCCTTGGTGGCTCAGAGTCCCACGATGAGCTTTGGCGCCATGTTCCATGATGGCCTGGAGGGTCGCGAAGGTGGCATGTGTGGCTTAGACTTGGAGACTACCACGTCTGGGTGCCACGGCAAAGATGACCAGCTGTCTGTCGACCGTCCCTTCTCCCTGCCTCTCGACATGATCGGGCTCAACCATTTCCTAGCCCACTATGTCGTTCGCCAATCACATCCTGCTTCCGGCTTTCTCGACTACACTTTTCCCATCTTGGCACGTGAGAATGGGCACGAACTATTGGAAGGTGCTATTCTCGCCGTCGGGTTTGCTGGCCTCGCTCACACCATGAGGCAAAGCGATCTGATGAGCCGATCGATCATGATGTACACGCGCACCATGAAGCACATCAACCTGGCACTAGCCGATCCGGTCGCGGCGAGGCGGGACAGCACCATCGTCACGGTGTTAGTCTTGGCCCTGTACGAGTTTGGTCGATCATCATTGCAGGATTGGACCCATCACATCCAGGGCGCCGCCACGCTGCTCGCGTTGCGCGGCAAAGGCCAGTTCAGCACTCCGGTCGGCGCGCAGATATTCAGCGATGTGTTCTCTTTTCTGCTCACCAACTGCCTCCTTACAGGCTCGCCCATACCATCTGGGCTGAGAATGCTGCGAATAGAGGCCCTGAAGACGATCAGTTCTTCAGACGTACAGTGGGTGGCCAGCAGTGCCGTCATCGAACTCGTCGACCTCTACCAGCAGCTGGCACCAAATGGCTATAACCTTGTCAGCCAAGGCTCCCTTCCAACCTCGACGTTCAATGTCGCCCCGGACTTGCCGCGCTTAGCCACGCTTCCCGTCGAGAGCGCCGAGCGCTACCTGTCACAAGCCCTTGAGATCGATCATCGCCTCGAGTGCCGGTTCGCCGAGTGCGCTCCCGAGTGGCAATACACGGTCATACAAGGCAAGCCTCTGGACACAGCATTTGCGCACGGTGATGGCTACCATCTGTATCCTGACATTTGCGTGGCCAATGTCTGGAACACAATGCGAGCGGCGCGTATACTCGCCAACCATGCCATCGGTCACCTGCTCCTCCGAGGGGCTAGTATCGACAGCAACTGGTTCTTCTCCAATCAGTACGCTGATCGGCTCCAACAAGTGACGAAGACCATTGGGAGTATCCGCAACGACATGATTGCGTCCATCCCGCAACTGGTTGGCCATGTCAATAGCTTCAACCAACAAGGCCAAGCAACGGTCAAGGGCCCGACCCCGAGCGGGTCCGATTCGGGGATCGACACGAATGATGCGTCTTCGACTTCATCATCCACTCCAGGCACTTCTCCCTATCACTTTGAGCAAATAAACTACAGCGGATCAGCCATCAGCGGCTACTTTGCTTCCTGGACGTTGTTGATAGTTGGATGCCTCCACAACCTGGGGGATGACACGCGGGCCTGGACTGTCAACCAGCTGCGCCACGTGAGTTCACAAAGCGGGCTGGCTCAAGCCGACGAGTTCGCGCACTGCATTGAGGCAAACCAACTTCGGCCGCCGCTAAGTTGAAGCTCGTTTTGGAGACACTATTTCAGATGACACTTGTTGCCGATGGGGCTCCGACTGACACCTGACTACGGACGTCCGTTTGTATCCCATATGTTTGGCGTATTTTGTTTTTTATAGAAATGTATATACTACGGAGGCGTTATTGGCGCGTTGGCATAGACAGCCAGCTTAGCAACAGTGGGCTAAATATAGAAACGAGTACAGCATCAGTCGATCAGAAATGACGGGCGGTGCTTGCGCCTGTCCAGTCGTATTGTTTCACTCTCAAGTTGCATGCTCGCGGTGACACGCGATATGCCGTTCACAAATCGTCTCGATCGTGCAATCTATTTGCAGGTATGTTTTGTCATGATCTATATACTTGGTCGTGTGAACATGAGGGGCTTTTGTGGTGGCGATTCGCAGCCTTCCTTTTTTCTTCCCGGGTCCGTTTTTTGCAAACGGCTGTTGAGATGCAAGCACATGCCGATGGTTCAAGCACTGCGGACAGAAGTAGATGATCGCTGAGCGATAGAGCTAACGTTTGCTATCGAAGTATATGAAACAACAAGCATGGGTCTGAAAGTGGTGTTGGAGTGGTGTTGAGTTGAGGTATGTTTTGTCAAGCTCCCGAGTGGGTTGGTGGATGAATGGATGAACGAGAACGAGCTGTGGCCCGTGCGCCACGGGTTGATGCGGGCCGCCCGGCCACGCACAGTCAGTCACACCGCACGTCAGCCACCAATTCCCACCTGACGCAGAGCGCCACTTCAGTCACCGGACAGGTCCGACTAGACCAGAACGAAGGGAAAGGGCGCGCTAAAATATGACAAGCAACGGGCGGGTGCCATTTGACGCGAAAGGGAGGGAGGGAGGAACGCCACCAGAGTTCGATATATGCGACTTTAGAAAACTCGAAGGTATCACTGTCATGCATCGTTGTTCGCCAAGATATCGGGGAAAAAAAGACCGCATCACATGGAAACAGAGGGGAAAGCAGGGCCGGATGACGCAATGAGACAAGGCGGCACGGCGTTGAGAGCCATCGTCGTCCCCCCCTTCCCCGGTGCCTTTCCGTCTCTCCTTGTCCAAGTGCCGTAGGCAGGGAAGTTTGACGCCGCTCGGGCAACGGTTCGTATGAGAGGTGCAGGGTAGCTAACGGATGGGTGATTGGGGACGCACAGCCTACCCTGCATCCTGCAATGGCACAAGCTCCAGGCCTGGCTCAGTTCATCCGGAAAGGAGAGGGTATAATAACATGGCGTGAATTGGAAGAAATTACGTTGACTGGTCGATACAAGTCGGCGAGCGGTTGTGTTCTATATAAAAGTGACATTCTGCGAATTCAGCCAGCGGCCAGACTAAGAGCGTGACGATGAAAGGACAATGGAGTCAAACCGTGGGCGAGGAATCGCCGAGTTTCACACGATCCAAGAAATCTTCAAACACATTGCACAATCATCATCAAATCGCGTCCATGAAGAAAAGGAGCTTGCCCTGGTACATCTTGCGTTCAGGGCGGGCATAGAACATGACAGAAGCGACCAGTCTTGTCAGCAAAACGTTTACACATTGAATAATCAGCCGTATTACAAAATCAACAACGCAGTACAGCCCTACACTAAAAACAACATGTCCACATCGCAGAGTCAAGTAGAAGAATACTGGCCGTAAACATATATTTACACAAAGACTTCCCTTTTTTTGCTTCAGCAACACCTCTATAGCGACACTGCCTGGACCGGGTCAAACACCCCGTCAGGATTGCCAATGACCTGCGCCAGGGATCTGTCAAACGTAGCGACCAGCCCGCGGATCCATTCCGGCGTCATGAACTCGTAACCCGGCCAGACCTCGCTGTACGAGCACCGGATGACCAGCTTGTCGTTGGCGCGGTCCCGGCCCGGCCAGATCTCCACGAGGATGGGCGTGTCGGCACTGGTCTCCTTCCACGGCTTCAGGCCGTCGTGCTGCCTGCTGAAGGCGGGAAAGCCCTCGACCTCGGCGTCGTCGTCGTCGTCGTTGTTGTTGTTGTCGTCGAAGGCGGGGAAGGCCTGCAGGATGATGGTCGTGTCGAAGCGGCGCGTGGCCTTGGCGAACTGCACCGTCGTGCACGGCATCTCCGTGTGGGCCAGGGCGCTCGTGTACTGCTCGAAGAGCGCGGCGCAGATCTGGCGGTGCGTCATGGGCTGGCTCCGCGAGAGGGTGATGTAGGTCGGCAGGCCGTCGAGCATCAGGGCAAAGACGTCCATGGACTCTGCGGTCTGGCGGCCGTGGAAGACGCTGCCAAACATCAGGTCAAAGATGCCCTGATGCATGGCCTTTGAAGAGGAGGAGGAGGGAGAGGAGGAGTCGACCATGGTTTGCGACAGCGTCATGGCCCACGCGGCTTGGATGACGGACATGGGCGTCGGCAGCCCGCGAAGCTTGGTTTCGGCAAAGAGCTCGTTGAGGCTCAGACAGCAGGTCAGCGTCTCGCTCGCTAGGCCCAGACCGGATCGGACAGAGTCAAACGAATGCGCGACGATGCCCTCAGCAGCAGCAGTAGCAGCAGCAGCAGCAGCAAGGGGAAGCAGCTTGCTGCCAATCTGGTAGGTGCCGATGCCGGCCAGGCGGCTCATCCAGAACATGCCCGTCGCGAGCCAGTCACTCTGAAAGTGATACTGCACCGCAGCTCTTATGCCAGGCTTTTCCGGAGATGCCACTGCTGTCGCTGCCGAGGGAATCTCGTCGTTGTACGCGTCCACAATGTCGCGCGACAGCAGCCGCAGGCTCATTCCATCGTAGATGGCGTGGTACATGGAAAAGACGACGACGCAATGCTTCCTGTCGGCCGAGCGGACAAAGGTCGTGACGGAGCTCAAGTTGTGCAGGCCAAACGTCTCCTCGGCAGAGCGCTGCGCGTTGGCGATTGTCCGCTGCCACAGACTACCGGGCCGCTCATCAAACGCCGGGCACTCGACCCTCACGACAGGCAGAGCGGCCTTTGCGCAGGCCGGCGACAAGACGCACTGCGCGAAGACGGCGAGCGGGTGGTCCGCGCGCACGCAGACGGTGCGGAACGCGTCCCGAGCACTCATCGCCCGGACAATGGCCCCCTCGAGGCGGTCGGCGTCGATGTTGTCGGGGACTTTGTACGGGTAGTGCTCGATCCAGGACTTGGCGACGCCCAGCTCCCCGGCCTCCTCGAGGTTGATGAGCATGCGAGTCTGCAGGCCCGTCGTGGGAAGCACCTGCTCGATGTCGCCGCTGGGGATGCCCAACGCCGCGACGGCTATCGGGCGACACACGGACTCGAAGTGCCTGAGCTTGGCAGCGACGGACAGAGACAGGAACTCTTCCTCGTCTTCAATGTCCATCATGACTTGGTCGTCGTCTTCGCTGTCCAGAGACGTCGGCGTGGGGATGCTGTCGACGGCAGCGGCGGCGTGCAAGTCCAGGATGGACCGGGTGACGTCCGCTATGCTGTTACCCGCCAACACGTCTTTGAGGGCCAGACCACCCGCGCCCAGGCTCCTGAGGTCTTGGAGCAGCTTCATGGCGCGGAGACTGTCCAGCCCGTACGAGGTCAGCGACCCGGCGACGTCCTCCACCTCGGCGGTGTTGCCGAGCACGGACTTGACGACGCGCTGGACCATGCGCTGCACACTGCGGCCATCGGCAAAGTCGACGTGCAGAGGCTCGGCGGGCAGGAACGGCGACGTCTCAACACCCTGCTGCGTGAGGGCGGTGGCGGCGGCGCCCTGGGCCGTACCGAACTGCTCCACGGCCAGCTTCTGGAGCGCCTTGCGATCGACCTTGCCGCTCGAGGTCCGCGGGATCTTGGGCGCGACCTCGTACTGCGCCGGCCGCATCCACGCGGGCAAGTCGTGCTCGGCGGCGCCGCGACAAGCAAGCGCGACGGTTTGTGCGTCCATCTGCGCATCTCCTGCGCTGCCGCCGCCGCCGCCGCCGCCATGTGTCGTGATGTAGGCGACCAGGAAACTCCCGTCGACGACGCAGCAGGCCACTTCGCGGACCGCGTCCACCTTGGCAATGGCGGACTCGATCTCGCCGAGCTCGACGCGGCGAGAGTTGATCTTGACCTGGTCCATGTTCAGACGGCCCAGGATCTCGAGCTTGGGCGTCCCGTCGGGACTCCAGACGATGCGGCCACGATCGCCCGTCCGGTACAGCGGGCCGAGACCCAGGCCCGACGTGTACGCCCTGGCCGTCTCCGCCGGCCGGTTCAGGTAGCCGTAGCCGATCATGGGGCCGCCAAAGACGATCTCTCCCGTTAGACCCAGGGGCACCTCGTGCAGCGCGTCGGCCGAGCCGGCGTCCACGAGCACGACGGACGCGCACGAAAACACCTGGCCGCCGATGGAGCCGCGCGAGCCGAAGCCCGCAACCTCGGCCGTGCTGCACATGGTGCTTTCCGTTGCCCCGTAGATGTTGATGACGCGCGCCTTTGCACCGGTGGTGGTAATGGTGGTGGCGCGGTGGTCTCCGAAGGAGACTGGGCAAGAAGGAGGAGAAGGAGGAGACGGAGGAGGCAGGGGGGCGTCCCGGGCAAAGTTGCGAATGGCATACGGCGTCAGCGCCTCTCCTCCCGAGATGATGGTCTTGAGCGTCGGCAGTCTCTCGGGGCGCAGGAGCGTCACGAGGCTGGCCACGATGAAGATGGCATTGGCCCGGAAAAAGTTGATCATGGTCTCCAGGTCGGACAGCAGCAGCTGACGCTCCGCCACGCACAGCGTGCCGCCGTAGCCAAGCGTGAGGAAGATCTCCAGCAGGGAGAGGTCAAAGGTCGGCATGCCGAACTGCAGCCAGCGCAGCTCGGGCCCCGTGGGCAGCGGCTCAAAGGCCTCGGCGTGGCCGTTGACGCCGCACGTGGCCATGGCGTGCGAGATGAGCACGCCCTTGGGCTTCCCCGTCGAGCCGCTCGTGTACATGACGTAGGCGAGATCTCCCTCCGCCACCGCCAGGGGCCGGGCTCCGGCTCCGGTCGACGCGGAGAACTGCTGCTGCTGCTGCTTGCCAGCCCGCCAGCGGGCCGAGTCCGTGATGTCGACCCAGACCAGCTGCCTGAGTCTCCGCGCCGCCGCCGAGCCGTCGTCCAGATCCACCCCCGGGAAGGGCACCGGCCCGACGCCCAGCACGACCGACGCCCGCACGTCGTCGACAATGTCCAGCAGGCGCGGCGGCGGCGCGTCCAGGGGCAGCGAGCACAGCGCCAGCCCGGCCTTGAGGATGCCCAGGGAGCCGATGTAGAAGTGCGGCGAGGCCGGCATGAACATGGGGACGATGCGCTGGTCCCTGAACCCCGGCCGCCACGAGCCGCCGAGCTCCCACGCCAGGATGCCGAGCTCGTCGGCGAGGCGCGCCGCCGCGTCATCGAGCTGCGCGTACGTCCAGGTCTGGACGGCGAAGGAGTCGTCGGCGACGTACTCGACGGCGATGCGGCCGGGACACTCGGCCACGCGTCGCTCGAAAGCCCCGTGCAGCAGCGCAGGGTGGTGGTGGTGGTGATCCGTCTGCGGCCGCGCCGCCCCGGTGCCGGTGCCGTCGGCGGCTGTTGTTGTTGGCAGGAGATCCGTCTTGAGGGCGGGCGGGCGCGGCAGCACCGACTCGCAGTTCATGCGGGACACCTGCAGACGCTGCCAGCCGGGCGATCCGGCCGCCCGCACGGCGTCTGAGGGCGCGAGATACCGCGCGACGAGCTGCGCGAGGTGGGCGCCGACGCCCGCGGGCCCTCGCCGCCGGTCCACGAACAGCCGCAGACTGGCCACGCCCTCGCCATCCGACAGCTGCACCAGAAGCACCAGCGGCTGCATTTTTAAACATAATCTCAGTATTCGCAAACATCATTTTTTAATTCTTTCTCTTGACCGTGTTCGGCTCGAGAACTGCGGGGTGGACTTACCCGTGTCGGCTGGATGGCACGACTCGATTCACTTGCGGAGCGAATCTGCATCTCAAACTCAAACACTTCCGCGTCCAGGCTCTCCTCCAGAAAGGTGGACACGTGGACGTGGTCGGAAGCGTACTGGCGCGGCTGGTCGATGCCCGGCACGGACGCGATGGCCAGCACGCGCTGCTGCTGCTGCTGCTGCTGATGTTGCGAGGCATTCTCGGCCGGGTACTCGGCGACAAAGGCGACATGTTGCAGGTCCGTGACGGCGCTCACAAAGGCCGCAAACGCTTGCAGGAGAGCCGGGGCCGACGCGAACACGGGGGATGCTGTGATGGTGGTCTGGTGAAAACCCGACGCCGCGGGGACCGGATCGTCGGCGCCGTGTCGCGCCAGGTCGTAGTACGGCAGCTTGGTGCGCGGTGCTTCCACGGTGTCGCCCTTTGTGATGGCCATGATGTCTTTGAGCTCGATGGTTGGGGAGGGGGGGATGACTTGGTGCGTGACAAGCTTGCGTTTGACGCAGACTGCGTGTGTAGAGAAGAGGATTTCATCGCGCTCAAATGGCGAGCTCTTAAAGCAGACAAGGCGGTCGCGCTGCATTGCGTGCCCTTCTCTCCCTGTCCGTCTGTCTGCTTGTCCGTCTGTCCAGAGGGGATCTGCAGCCCACACTCGAGGCGCTTGTAAGTCGTGTAAGCCGGGGGTTCCCCGAAACCTTCCCGAACGGGCCACCTTTGCCGCGGTGGCAGCCCCGGTTCCTGGGCTAGTCTGCGTTTGGGCGCAGCGTCGCCGAAAGTCGGGTCAATGGCAGGCTTGGCCGAAATAGCGCCACGTGGGAATTCCACGCGCTGCTTGCTGCGGGCGGCATATGTCCAGAAAGGGGGGAGGGAGGGACAACAACTTGGTCCTGGTTGGACAATGGTGTCGACCCTGATCTGGCCCTCTTGTACGGTGGACGCTTCTTTGGATTGAGTGCCTACCCGTCCGGACACGCGACGCGAATGAGGGTCAATTTTTTGCGTTTTACGTTGACTCGTTGCCTTTGCCTTACTATCTGACCCCCCGGCGCTCACAATCCAGTCGCTTGCTGGCAACTGAAGACGATCCCGGGCTATTTGCACCAACAAGGAAGCAATCTGCACCGTGCCGTTCATCACCAGCTAGCTACGCGGATAATGTGGAGAGCTGCACGGCGGCGCACAGCGGGAAAAGTCAGGCCGCCCGAATGGACGGCAGGACCACGGCGCGTGGTGGAATTTGCAGTCGAACCCACACATTCCACGGCCCCTATCGCTGCACGGCAAGCACAAGCTCGTCGTTTGGCTAAACGAAAACGGATCGCGAGCGCAACTGGGAGCCCGTGTGGGCTTGCTGGCGGCAACTCAGCCGGCCGTCGGTGCCCTGCTACCTATTTCGGCATCAGTTACGCCGTCCGGCCGGGGGGGGGGGGAGCCGGGGGGGCGGGGGGCATCTGGCCCCGTCGCCGGCTTATTGCACCGCGTGCTTCGCAGCGAACAACTTGATGGCTCCATGGCCCT
>JAPFUF010000695.1:0-16355 GCA_030780645.1 Aschersonia sp. MBC 508
CCCCCAAAGGTCGCCTTGTCATAACACTCACCTGATTCCATGGTACGATTTCGATGCGGGCTGCACGCTATGAGGGGCATCCATGCCGGTATCTCCCCTCAAGCAGCTGGAATACGAGGTTTCTGTGAAGGGCTGAATTGTGCAAACTTGCGCTGTGGGGCTCCTCCATGATTGAACACGCCGGAAAAGACGTCAAAAGCGATGAAATATCCTTCTTGATCTACAGCCATCTGGATCAATTCACTGCGTGTCAGATTCCAAGGAAGCAAAACGTCACCGCATTTGAAGCTCGGGCAGCTTGCTCTCTATTTTCGGCCATCATGCACGGTGCCCACCGTTTTCTCTCAGATTTTGCCCTTGGTTTCTCAGATGGCCTCACCGTGCTCTTTGCGCTTACGGCAGGGCTGATGGGTCTAGGGCACATCAATACCGTTATCCTCGCAGGGCTCGCTGCACTATGCGCTGGATCTATCAGCAAGGGCGTCGGTGGCTATCTTTCAGCCATGGACGGATCCCCTACGCAGGCAACGAGAAAAGATCAATCGACGAGAGGCAGGGACGAAGAGGAACGGGCAGGCATGCTGCGACGTAGAAGCTGGTCACAGCGGAGCCATAGCACGAGCGAGAGCCTGGACGAGAAGGACTCGGAGCAGGAACAAGAATCAAGGGAAGATCTCATCAGAAGCCATCTCGAGCCTCTGGCCTTGCCGAACACAAAAGTACTGGAAATTCTCGCCACTCTCAGAAACCGTGCGGGCGGTATTGGGAGTGCAGCCCATCGTCTGAAGCGGCACGACGATGCCTCAGCGGAGACATTAGCAGACCGGCAGTCCAATCGGCCAGTGGTCTCTGGCCTGTCTATTTCGCTGGGTTATGTCGTCGGCGGGATCATCCCCCTCTTTCCTAACTTCTTCGTCTCGACAGTTAGCCAGTCAATTCTATGGCATACCGTGTCTTCCTCGCTCGCTCTGATGACTTTCGGCTCTGCAAAGAGCTGGATCCTCGACGGCGAGGAAAGAAGCATCAGGAGAAGCCTCGACAAGGGTTTTCAGATGTTTAAATTCGGGAACATGGCGGCGATAGCGACGATGATGGCTGTAACGTGTGTCATCCTTGTGAGGGAGGACTTGATGCTTCACCGGTGAGACGCGAACCTCGCCCGATTTGAGCAAACGACTCAGAGTGAGAAGAGACATCTCGGCTACGGCCTTGCGTTCAGGCGTCTGATCTTCTAGGATCTTCTAGTCGTCTTGCATCGTGACGAAAGCAAAGTCGAGGAAGACAGACAGATTATGAAACGCAAATCATCAAGGCAGATTTAAAAGAAGAACAAGAACAACAACAAGAAAAAGAAAAGTCAAGGGAACATGGGCTCTTTGCCAACTTGGGAGAGTGTAGCGGCCCAAACTTGGTGACGCTGTGTGCTGTCATGTGGATTGCGTTCTATTCATTACGGCTGTCTCACACCATCTTCTCATTTCTTGATATTCAGCGCGGTGTGCAGCATTGCGTTCTCTGAGCAGAGACTTTCCAAACAGAGAGTCATAGGTGCTGACGGTCGCGATTGAGGAGTGACGGTTCAGGCAGAAGCTACCCGAACAGTGCCTGGCCTTTTGACGTGACCTTGGCAGATTGCTCGTGCACACTCACAGCTACCTGTGCATGCATCGCAGCAATCCTTATTGTTCACACACTCCCTCGGAATTTCACATATATTTGCCAGTTTTGCAATCACTGTGATGAACGAGTTGATGCGAGTCATTTCTTGCGTCAAAGGCGCACGTTAACCAGACGAAAAACTCATTTATCTTGACAATACTCAACACTCGATCCGATTCTACGACTGACAGCATCGGTAATCACATGCATCCCTTGCAGCCTGGCGTCGAGAATAGATGTTGTGGATAAATCTGAAGGATGGATACCCGGAAAGGCACGCAGCTGCCGATGCGGCTGGCAAAAGATAGCTCACGGCCAGAAACTACGGCACGCGCACTACAGAAAATTTCCAGACTTGATTTGCCGGTGCGGCCAAAACAGAATACAAGTACAACATCGTCACCACACAAAGACAGCGACACTGGTCCCATGAGTATGCGCTTACTCTGCAAGGAAGAATTCGATCAACTGCGTATTTCAGATGAGGCGATCGAGGCCCTGGACAGTTGCGATGCTCGAGACCACTTGATGATAGAGCAACTTTGGGAAAATTTGAAGAAGAGGAAGGACGATGACGGGTCGAATGGAAAGTAGGAGCGGTTGCGGCTTCATCGAGATGCCGATGAAGGCAAAGCTGGTAGCGTTCTACGCTGAACTAATGATAGGTTTGAGAGCTAGTCTTCTCACGATTGGGAGGCTGTTGATCTGGCTGAATGCTGAAGTTTTGTGGTTGCATGGGATCCATAGCGGCGGACATGACCGGGTGGAATTTCATTACTTGTGGTAAAGGCGCCGAATCCGTCTCTGTTTGTCCGTTTCGATCGAGCTGGCACTCTGCGGTGAGCATGTTCACTTCGCGAGATCGTTTCTGCTTGGCGCTCATGCAATACACTGCCTTATATCCACTAGGATGACACCAAGGCTTTTTCTTCTTTTTTCTATTCTTTTGAGTTTTAATTTTTTTTTTCTATACTTGTATGTCCCTCTCAGGAGCTCGCAGATCAAGTTTCTATGAGATGCCTTCGCCCAGACATTCGAGTTGGGTCAAAGAAAGAAAGAAAAGTGACTCTCTTTCAGTCTCCTGCCGAAGTCGAGCTAGAGGTACATCAAGGTCACAATTTACGAGATTCATCAATCGAGCGGACGCAGCGAGAAGTTAGCAGCGAGAAGCTACCACAGCTGCATAATATGAGACTGGTGCCGTGAGTGGCTACCCTTGGTACCAAATATGGCCCTCCAGAGATCGGACTGGCTCAAATGCGGCTTTGCCCACCAGGCGCCCACCTCGAGCATGTGAACACAGAATACGTTCAGTCACTTACATGTGACACGAGAATCGTCACCAAGAGCATTTTCCTCCAAAGAAAGACACCGCAATAATCCAGAGGCTCGGGAGGGTTAAGGTGGTTGATGAGCCAAAAGTCATAAAGTAATGGACCAGCGCTGATTGGCCAGCCAATCAGCGACGCGCAGAAACAACGGTCCGAGTTCCGCCTAGGCAACCCACCACGAGTTCACTAGCTGCCCCGGATCATTGACGTGAGTGAAGCTGTTGCACCTAGTCCGAGCCCTTCCTCCCCGGTTCACACCACGACTTCCTCCTCTGGCCCTCTCGCCGTTAACTGTCGAGCTCGAGGCTGCCCAGGAGGACGCTCGGCGTATCCTTCCGATCCCACCGACATCTTCGACTCATTGCTGCGATGGCCGCCTCGCTGCAGAGACTCGCCAGCCGAGGCGCCAGGAGATTTGCTCTGCGTTCATCAGCGACACACCTCGCCACCCGCCCATTGTCGTCAACATGTTTGCGACAGTACGCCACGCCCGAACCCATGGGAACCAAGCTCATCCCCGTCGACGAAGACTACGCGAATCAGAGTGATCCCTACGGCACATCCAAGGTCGTGCCGGGCACCAGCCAAAAGTCGCGCGAGAATTCTGTCGAGGATCGTAAAGTCAGACACTATACGGTCAACTTTGGTCCTCAGCATCCTGCTGCCCACGGCGTGCTTCGACTCATTCTCGAGCTCAATGGCGAGGAAATCATTCGCGCTGATCCCCACGTCGGCTTGCTCCATCGGGGAACTGAAAAGTTAATCGAGTACAAGTCGTATCTGCAGGCCCTTCCATATTTCGACCGATTGGATTACGTCTCCATGATGACCAACGAGCAGTGTTTCTCCCTGGCCGTCGAGAAGCTGCTCAATATCGAGATCCCCGAGCGCGCCAAGTACATTCGAACTATGTTTGGGGAAATCACTCGGGTTCTCAACCACCTGATGTCGGTGTTGTCCCACGCAATGGATGTCGGGGCGTTGACACCATTCTTGTGGGGTTTTGAGGAACGCGAAAAGCTCATGGTGAGTTCACTACGGATGGTACCCTCGTTGATGATACGTTTTCATTTAACGGACAGCGCAGGAATTTTACGAACGTGTTTCAGGTGCCCGTTTGCACGCCGCGTACGTGCGTCCGGGCGGTGTTCACCAAGACATCCCCGTCGGTCTGTTAGATGATATATATCAGTGGGCCACTCAATTTGGCGACCGCATTGACGAGACTGAAGAAATGTTGACGGACAATCGTATCTGGATCGAGCGGTTACGAGGTGTGGGCGTAGTCTCCGCTGCCGATGCCTTGAACCTCTCCTTCAGTGGCGTAATGCTGCGAGGGTCCGGCGTACCGTGGGATATTCGAAAGAGCCAGCCGTACGATGCCTACGACAAGGTTGAGTTCGACGTTCCCGTTGGGAAGAACGGCGACTGCTACGACCGCTATCTCTGCCGAATGGAGGAGTTTCGCCAGTCCCTGCGCATCATCCACCAATGTTTAAATCAGATGCCTGCCGGTCCCGTCCGCGTCGAGGACTACAAAGTGTCGCCGCCCCCTCGTACCGCCATGAAGGAGAACATGGAGGCCTTGATTCACCACTTCCTGCTGTACACCAAGGGCTATGCTGTTCCTCCTGGTGAGACATACTCCGTCATCGAAGCTCCCAAGGGCGAAATGGGCGTCTACGTGGTCAGTGACGGCAGCGAGCGCCCGTACAGGTGTCACATTCGTGCCCCTGGCTTCGCTCATCTCGGTGGCTTCGACCATGTCTCCAAGGGCCACTTGCTGGCCGATGCCGTTGCCGTGATTGGTACTATGGATTTGGTGTTTGGTTAGTTTGACTATAAAGCTTGCTCTATATTGAGATGTTGCTGACAATATATGCAGGCGAGGTTGATCGGTGATCCAATTTGGGTACTAAAAGAGAAACGTGCATCGAAGGACCTTTATCCTGTTTTTTTTCTGTTTCTAGTCATAGCCGTTGCCTCAAGAAAATGCGTAAACACCTCACAGAGGTTACCCAAATTCCATTTGGCTTGGTATAATGCGATATCGGCCAAAGTCTGCCTGTGGTCGTCTCTTCATTCGAGCCTCGTCGAGATTGGATGTTAGATATGGATGTACAATACGAGATTCGCTTGACCCCATTATTGACCTTTTCTTTTCGCTTCAAGTCTTGTGTACAATTCTGGCCGTCGGCTGCGAAAGCTCAATGTGCTTTTGATGTCTCATTATATAATCTTCATGCCAGTGCCCGACGCTTGTTCCATGAGGAACTTCTTCAATGGCGAAAACGCATCGACAGCTCGCAAACCAACAGACCTTAAACCGACTAGTATGCCGCTATCGACAGAGTAAAGCTTATGTAGTTTGTCACAAACGCCGAGGATGACATGATTTGCTGCGTAACGTTCGCTGTTGTAACTCTCCAGCGATAGTAGAGTGCCTAGATCTTGTCCGTGGGCAACTGCATACTCGATGGCTTGCATTAGACTTTGTACGTCGCCCTGTCCCTGGTTCAGCCCCTGGCCAGCCAGAGGGTGGATTGAATGTGCAGCGTCGCCAACGAGGGCCACCCGCTCGCCGATATACGTATCAGCATGGCGGAGCTTGAGAGGAAACGAGGCAATAGTGCCCTCCTGCACGCCGACAACCGATTGCGGAACGGTGTGTCGGTCTACTGGCGTATGTTGTATTCTCCATTCGTATTCACTTTGTTGGCCCTCTGTTATTGTGTGCATGAAGCCAATGTCCACGGGACGCAGGCGGAAAGCCGCGTTGACGATTGCGACGAAATCTTGAGGGGATAGCTTCTTCAAGAGCGCAGCATTCTCGGGCGTGGTTGACCAAACCAAGGTTGCGCACTTTCCTGGGAGCGGCAGCATGGCAACAGGCCCGGTGGGCAAAAAGCGCTGGTAGGCGATTTTATTGAACTGGCCGCCCCAGCCCTCGCCCTCGAGCTCCAGAGTCGCCACGACACCATGTCTGCCATAGTCCCAACCGCGGCTCTCTATGCCAGCAAATGACCGCACGGGGCTGTTCGCACCGTCCGCTCCGACAAGCAGCCTGGCGGCGAGGGAATGGCCATTCGACAGATGAACGACAGGCCACTCCCTCAGGTCCATATCTTCCGTTTCTTCTCCGAAGCCGATCTTGTCCACTCGCGAATTATCGTATATCGAGACTCCGCCCAGCTCCTTTATGCGGCGCAGCAGGCCAGAAGTCAGATTCAAGTTCTCCGCCATGTAGGCAATGGTTTTACTTGAGCTTGCGCCTGGTGGCCAGTCAAATTCGATCCTTGCATCAGTGACGCCATCCCAGACCTGCATTTCCTGGTACTCCTGAATTCGGTCTCGTTTCATATGCGACCAGGCGCCGATACCATTGAGGTACTGTGCCGACGTCGGAGTCAAGGAGCTGCATCGATTTGAGAATCGAGTCGGCGGCAGAGAGAATGCGGCAGTCTTGGACAGGTCTTGCGCCTCGACAAGCGCAACCCGAAGGCCAGAAGTTACGGGGTTAGCGCCTTGAGTGTCCAGCAATTAGTCACTTCCTGTGCGGATAAAGTGAAAGATTGGGCGGGATGCTATACGGAGAGCTCCAAGGAGACTGAGTCCAGCTGGGCCACCCCCAACGCAGACGACGTCGTAAATATTGTCCCTGAAGGTGGAGTATGTCCGCATCCTCTGTCTTTCGGTAGAAGACGAACAACTTTTGCAGAAAGTCCGAGGAGTGGCGAGGAAACGCCGTGTCCCAGATGTCGTGCGAGGCGCCATCGTCGCAAATGTGCGGAAGTGGATGAAAGAAAGGTAGGAGCTTTGACCGATGATTCGAGCATGATGGTCCTACACTTCGCGCCACATGTGGCTGGAGGGTGTTCCTCGGCTTCAGGCAACAGCCTCAGGAGTGGGTCCATCGCTAGAATTCCTGCTGCCTTGAAAGTCAGCAAGCCTCAGCCAGCCAAGCTTATCCCAGTTGCCACAGACAACGGCGCTAATCATGTTGCGCCGGTGGATGGGGTCTCTTATCCATCAACAATATTTCGCTTCACCCGCATCCTGGCAGAAGCTCAGCGGAGCCGAAACCTTCTTTTTACCCTCCAACATCACTCCCGCTGGGTCGTTCTTCCTGCGGCCACCTTGGCGACCTGCTTTTCTCGGCAGCCTTGTATGCCTCTGACGTAAGATCTTGGTTCTCGACTACGGTACTGGCCTGCCTCGGCTTTTTCTGTCTAGCAAGCGTCAGTCCCGGACAATCTACGATCTGCAAGCACACATCCGGCCGGCTCCGCTGTCGACAGTCTCAATAGCATCAGAAGCCCATACCCGAATCTCACCATGGGTGACGTTGACGATTACCTGCAAGAGGGATTCGACCCTCGCAATATAACTGTGCCACGCTTGCGATCAATCCTCGTCACACACAATGTCGACTATCCATCAACAGCGAAAAAAGGACAGCTCGTAGACCTTGTCAATGAGCATGTCTTGTCACAGGCTCCCAAGCTTCGAGCTCAGAGACTCAAAGCCAAGAGATCCAGTCTCGGCTTTGTCAATGCCGGTGGCGCCGATGATTCGAACACGTGGGAGAGCCACGAGCCACGTTCGCGCCAGTCATCGTCTCGCAGATCTGTGTCACCGAGGAAAAGCTCAACGAGGATCAAAGCCGAACCGGAGGAATTGGAGAACAGCGTCTTGCGCAGCCCAAGAAAACGTAGTTCTCGGTCCGCTAGTCGGCAGCTTTCCCATGTTGAGGGCGATGATGACGAAGGCCCTACGTCCAATGTGCCGCGGTCAGTGCGACGGGCGAGCAGGAGGACCGCCACGCCGCAGGTCAAGATAGAACCGGAGGCTGAGGATGAGGAGCAAGACATTGCTCCAAGTCATGCCAGTTTTTCTCGTCATGAAGTGGAAAATTCAGAAGGCGAAGACGAGCTCGAGAAAAGCGTTTTTACGGACGACAATCCGTTTCAGAGCGGCGGGAGCTCACCCCCGTCCGCGGTCACACCAAGTAACCGTCGACGCACTCTAGGAGGAGATGTCCCACAAAGCACACGATCGGCCAGTAGACAAGTGGACGGCTCCTCAATCCGGTCAAAAAAGTCAAGGACGTCAAGGACGCCAGATGCCTCGCTCCGCAAACATCGTCCCAAGACCCCGGATTTCTCACTGGAACCAGGCGAAGAGTTCACCGTGGACGAACAGCTCGAACTGGATGAGGCGCAAAATGCTGGTGAGCTTACCGTAGCTCCACGCAAGAGCCGTAAGCTGGTACGTCAGAGCAGTGCTCTGACGCCTCTCTTTGTGCTACTCATGGCTCTTCTAGGCGCATATGGCGCTTGGTATCGACAAGAAAAGCTGGCTGTAGGTTACTGCGGTCTCGGTCGGCCAGCGAAGCAGCTATTGCCGCCAGAGATCGCTGTTCCCGACGCTCTGCTGCCCTTCATCGAACCGCAATGTGAGCCTTGTCCTCAGAATGCATATTGCTATGAAGGATTTGCTGCCCGATGCGTTTCGGGATTCATACTAAAGCCCCATCCACTATCTATTGGTGGACTCGTCCCGCTTCCACCAACCTGTGAGCCAGACAGCGAACAAGAGCGACGAGTCCAAGCGGTTGCTGACAAGGCTGTCGAGGAGCTGAGGGAACGACGAGCCAAATATGAGTGCGGCGACCTTGCTGACGAGGCTGATCCTCAGGAAAATTCGCCTGCAATTGCGGAGGAGGATCTGAAGGAGGCTGTGAGCAGAAAGAGGAACAAGAGGCTCAGTAATGAAGAGTTTGACGCGTTATGGGAGAAGGCCATAGGCAAAGTCACCACCAGAGAGGAGGTTGAGGTCCAGGTTGAGACCACCACGTAAGTGCATTTGCATTATCTCTCAATTCCATTTGCTGGCGCCTTGGAAGCCAAGAACTGCCATTGGAGCATGTCTCCCGTTTGAAACCATCTTTCTTCTGACACACAAACTAATCAGATTGGTCATTGATCCAACAGACCGCCCGGTACCACCGATCTTCCAATCAGAAAACTTTCGTCAACCTCTCTCGCTCGTCTTCCGCTCACGTGCGCCATCAAAAGATCTTTCTGGCTCGGATTGGCAAGATATCGATTCGCAATTGGACTTATGATGCTGCTGTCAGTGGGATCGTTCTACACTCGTGCGCGGTATCGTCGCCACCGGGAAACCTCTGCGCAAGTCCCAGCCCTGGTTGATCTAGTACTGGGGCGTCTAGCCAACCAGAGAGAACTCGGCGACGAGGACATCGATGATCCGTGGCTATTTTTGCCTAATTTGCGGGACGATATATTGCGAAACACGCATTCCCTGGCTGCGCGGGAGAGAGTATGGCAACGAGTTAGAGCCGTCGTTGAGCAGAATAGCAACGTCCGAACGAGCCAGCGTGAAGGCCGTAGCGGAGAAGTTGGTCGTGCTTGGGAGTGGATTGGTCCTAGTCATGGTGAAAGTGCCAGAAGACGCCGCAGTGGCAGAATGTCGTGGGCGCCGGAGCCCAAGGAGGAAAGTCCGGATGTAAAAGACAAGATGGAGGCAAGAAAGTGGGAGGAATCGCGCCCAATTTACTAGGCGAAGGCCTCGACTTCAGGAAGCCGGGAGCCCAGATCTACATGTTTAATCCATTGGAATCAGACGAAGTATAGTACTCTGCACAAGTCGCTTGTCCAAGTCGTATGGTCTAAGCTTAAGTGTCTTGGATTCACGGCGAGCTCGGGCAACCTTGTGCACTGCACACTGTAAAAGTGAATAGGTATTTTGCCAAGCACGTGGATCCGATTTGTCTTGTCGTTGCGAGAGCGATACCACGTCACAAGTATGTCACGAGGACGAGCAAGCATGCGTTTCCAGAGTAAGACATGTTGTCTTGATATTTTGTTTAGCTATTGCACAGGTGCGTTTGTACGCGCGGATTGATATGGTAAGGAAAACAGAGGCACTGTTGGTGCAGGCCGTCTATTGGGCTTTGGAAGAGACGATTTCTGGCAAAGAGTTAGCATGAACAGAAATCTTCACGTATGTAATTAATTGAAACCCCAACTGAACGTACTTTCGACATCGGCAACGCTTTGCTGCAGAATCTGCTGCAGGACCTTGGGGTTTTCCAGCTCCTTTTGAACCTTGGCGATGATGGAAGCAGCGAGTTCCTTCTGCTGACGCTGCTTGACCTGACCCTCATATCGGACCCAGGAATCGAGGACGGCCTTGGCCTCGGCGGCCAGAGCAGTTTGCTGCTCCAACTCGTAAGCTTGAGCCTCGAGCTTGGCGGTTTCCTAAATCGTAGCGAGGTGTATTAGCACTTGTCCACCAGACGGGCAACGTTGGCTCTCGCTCTGACTCTCTTACCTTAGAAACTTCAAAGAGGGCCTTGGTGATGTCGACGACACCAGTCATCTGCTTCACGTCATCAATGCGTCCCTTGACGGCCTCGGTATGGTCGGCGCGAGCGCTGTTGAGAATATTCTTGATCTTGGCATTCTGGCTCTCTGCCCATTCCTTGTAACCCGGGCCACCGTACTTGATAAGACCTCCCCAGACCGCCAGCAGACAGAAAGCCACGATGGTTTCCTCATTCATGACATAGTACTCATTGCTGATGGCGTAGATGCTCAGACCGGCAGCGCTGCTGAGGAAGGCGGTTTTGCTCAGCAGGCTACTTCCGGGAAGAGAGTCAACGATACTCTGGGCCTTCTTCTTGGGTTCCTCGGCGGGGACGTTGCTGGCGTGACGGACAGCGGCGGACGATAGCATGGGCACGGCTCGGCGAGCGAGAGCAGGTCGGAGAAGTGGAGCGCCTGTTCTCACCCGTGAGGCGAGGTACGATGGTCAGTATCGGTATCAATTGAGTCCAATTGGAGTTTCCGCGGTCCTCTTCTGGAATAGCATACCGACAGCGCTTCGTGCCAAGCGGGAGGCCATTGTGAGATCAGTTGCGACGGGGTCCGGGGACTTGATACCGATCGTGGAGCTGGTAATGAGGATGAGGATTTAGCATAACTGTCTCGGAGACAAGATCAGGTCACGTGAGTTGCGAAGCAGGGGAGTGGGGACATTAGAAATGGGCGCGGCGTGGCGCGGCGGCCCATTTTACCCGACCTTTCTCCTCTTCATACGCAAATTCAATACTTTTTGCGACGCCGGGGGTCATTCGATCCTTGTAAGTCTGGCGGCTGCTGATTGGCTCTAATTTTCGATGCTCACTGAAGATTTATGAGCCTGGGCAAAGACTTCCTGACAGACTTCAACGGTCATTCGCTCCTGTCGCAGTGCACATGCATGCTCAGTTTCAACTCAAGGTCATCTGATAGAACTTGGAGGCCTGCATTCATCTAAGTTGATGCAAGCAAAGGCTCGATTGAAGATTGATTCCTGCCAGCGTGAAGTTCTTTCCAGCATGGCTCAAGGTCCATCCGAATGTTCGAAGCGCAAAAGAGCCCCTGCGGGCGCAGAACCCATCAAGAGGCGGAAGTCTGCAAGCGAGGAGAGCGATGATCCCAACGCGAGAATCCTTCTCATAGAACAAGGTATCTTGGAATCGAGAAAAAACTACAACGATATCCGCCTTTTGCTCGACACAGCGTCAAAGTATGCAAATGGGGAGGCGGAACCCATACTCGCGGCTGTCGCTCTATGCCGGATCTTTGTTCGACTGCTTGCGCTGGGGACTTTCGCGGCCGCTAGAAAGAAGCTGTCCGAGAAAGATCAGGTGGTGCTGGACTGGTTGAAGGAGCAACGATCTCAGTATAAAAGCATGCTGCTGCAAATGCTGGACGAGGAAGCAGTTGCCGCCACGGCTCTCACTCTAAGCATGGGCCTATTGAAAGCCGAAGGCGAATTTCTCCTCGACAAGGAAGTGTACTTCTTCCCGTCCACTTTCCTCGAAGATATTGTCAAGTCTATACTTCTCGCAGATAACGAGGAATTGAGAAGAGCATACATCGAAACGTATGCAGAGCAATATGACGACATCAGGTTCTTCACATTCCAAGCAGTCAAGTAAGTTGTCATACGGCCAATATTGTCCCGGTAGTTCGGGTCTCTGACACATTATCAGGAGTATTATAGAGAGCCGAGCAAGCGAGGATGGGTCGAGTGGTCTATTTGACCGAGTGTTTGCCTTGATGTCTGCTCTCGATGGAGTACCTGAATCAGCGGAGGACTTAGATGACTTCTACGTTCCCAAGCCGTCCAGGGAATCACACCCTCTCCGTTCAGTCACACAACACAAAAAGCGCGGCCGAGCTGCATGGCTTGAGCTCATGGGGCTTATTCGCACCAAGGACGAAAGGAAACGACTATTGAATATTACGTCAACAATCATAGCTCCGTGGTTTACAAAACCAGAGCTGTTAGCAGATTTCCTCACCAGCAGCTACGACACGGGCGGTTCCATGTCGCTGCTAGCATTGTCAGGAGTCTATTATCTGATTAAAGAGCGGAACCTGGACTATCCATCCTTTTATCCCAAGCTTTATTCGCTCCTGGACCGTGACATCCTGCATTCAAAACACCGCTCCCGCTTCTTCCGTCTACTCGACACTTTCTTAGCTTCAACACACCTCCCCGCCGTGTTGGTGGCGAGCTTCGTGAAACGATTGGCCCGACTTGCGTTGCATGCGCCGCCTGGCGCAATCGTTTTCGTCGTTCCCTGGATGTACAATATTTTCAAGCGCCATCCTACGTGTACCTTCATGCTGCACCGTGTTGTCAGAGAACCAGAGCTGCAGCAACAAATCAAGGATAAGGGATTTTTCGACTCATTCCTAGCGGACGAGACGGATCCGATGGCAACAAGGGCTATAGAAAGTTGTTTGTGGGAGATCGTACATTTGCAGTCACATTATCATCCCAACGTTGCCACCATTGCGAAGATTATATCGGAGCAATTCACCAAGCAGTCTTATAATATGGAGGACTTCCTGGATCATTCGTATGCCAGTGTAAGTCGGCTCTCTGTCCGGACTTGGACTCTGCATGGTTTATGCTAACTGCTATGGCACAGCTTCTGGAAGCCGAACTGGGCAAAGATGTCAAGAAGGCCCCGGTTGTTGAGTTTCAGATCCCGAAAAGGATATTCCTGCCTCAAACTGAACCAGCGGTGGCACCTGATAGTCTGTTGGTAAGGCTGTGGAATTTTGCTCCATAAGTTATTAAATTAGGCCAGTGTCGTTGGCTTGCAAGTACAAAGCGGGCGAGCGAGACTTGACGCATCATGAAATACGTTCATATGCAGCAGTGATTAGAGGCGGGCCCGTTGTTGGCATGGAGTCACGACGGCAAAGGGTGCTGTGGCATGGCGGCACCATATTTTTGCAGCTGGTTTCGCACAAATGCAAGGGAGTTGCCACCGCAGTCCAAGTCGACGTGTCATGTTGGTGTAGTGCTCACACGTCCACCAGCCCAGGTCTGTCGCATCGAGGGCAGGCGAGAAACTTGGAGGTGGCCTCTGTCCAGAATGATGGCACCCAGGCGCTGGCGGGCCGGTTGGGCTTACTTCGGACCAGGACAGGTTCATAATGCAATTTTCTCTATTCATGAGCACATACGGAGTACGACCATACCTATTGGAAAACATTGGATCCCGTTCGCTCTCCGCGCATTAAGCCAGTAAGGGGATAAAGATGTCCATTACCGGAGGAAGGGTTACAAAGCAATGATGTACCTTATCCACTGTCACGAGCTATAGCCTGGTACTGGGCCTTGGCTGCCCGCGGTCCCAAGCGCATTACTAATAAGCGCCTTGACCATGTAGAGCCCCTTATTAGGCTCTGATCCAACATGTATGATCTGTTCTTCTCTTCTCTCTTTTGGTAATTCAACATATTCGTATGTAGTGGGATCACGTCTTCGCTGAACAAGCCGCTGAAACGCCTATATAATTATATGTAACAGACTTAATTGCTCTTAAAGTGTTCATCTTAACCTTGCGGTTATTTTACTTTGGTTCCTTACTTCAACGACTAATGATGTCAAATAATGTCGATCGTATACTTCCCTTCTAATCCAAGTGTGAGATACTCGTCCGCACTTAACGTGTCAAGACGACCATTGAATGCATCCTCAAGCTCGGTACCGGGGTAGTCGCTCTTGGGTGGAATGAAGAATGTCCCGACCCGGACATATGTCCCACGCTCAGCTGTCCTCCGAAGGATAACCCCACGCTCGATAGTTCCGTCTATGCTCTGCTCCGAGGCAATGTGAAGCAAGAAAAACTCATCCATTGCAATTTGTCTAGACGTGTCCCAATAAATCATTATGGCTCTTCCCCTCTGAAACTTATAATCATTAAATTCCTGAAAGCTAGTGTGCTGTCCGAACTGGATCCAAGGTGCACCTTCCCGGAAGTTCCGGCGACAGCTGCAAATTGGGCCGCGAAGACGAAGTCGGCAAGAGTCTGAGCCGGCAAAGAAGTTTGGCGATAGTCTAATGATCTGGACACACACGACCTCAGTAGAAACTATCAAAGACGAGGATTCGACAGTCGATATTGGTGCGATAATAGATGCCCAAGACCAAGAAGGCGCATTTTTCATCTCAAGCTCAATACTGGTCGATTCAGGTCCACTCCTTCCGGAAAGCGAGTCCTGACTCCAAAGCATCGATTGCGGCAGGTCATTCTTCCACATACCGGCCAGGTAGTCTGATGGCATGAGATGCATTGTCGAGCAAAACCGCTTAGCTACGGCTGATATGGCAAGCAGACGGTCGTCAGGATAGCTGAGGGAGGTTCGAGAGTATTCCTCAACAAGTTCATACCATCGCAATTTGACCTGCTGTATGCTTGATGATGTCGAGATTATGCCTACGCTCTTGTTGAAGTATCTTGGTGAATGATTTGGAATACCATACGGCAACACCTCTGATGCCTCAAGAGAATGGCATTCCCAGTATACCTGGTCCTTAGTGAAGTGCACGATGCGTGGTGCAAGCGTCCGTTCTTGGAAGACCCAGCCTCGCTTATTCAATGGCCCCTCCGAGGGACCAAGACGCCATTTCTGGGGGAATGCTTGGAGTTGTATATCCTCTTGAGTTTCCGAGATTCTAGCCATTGCTCTGCAAGGGTTTATGTGGAGAGCTTCTCGATCGCAAATCAAGCCTTGGTAGATCCGTCCCTCCGTAGCCGAAATGTTGAGCATAGAGTTGAAGTAGATCTCGTCCATACGCATGATCTCGGCCATCTTTTCTGATTCCTGATCTTGCATTATGCATAGAGCATCAATCCAGATGTAGCGAAACCCTAAAGCTCTGGTGACGTGGATAGCATGCCGGAAAACGACTGCCTCATCGCAGTTCAAAAGATGCGGAGCTATATCGTCCTTGAGAAGGAATGAAGCTTTCATGTTAAGTAAGATACTTGGGGGGTTCCCCCATCTATGGCTAAGAGTAAGGTAAGGTGTCTTTGGTGGGATAGAGTACGCTGTCGGGACGATACGGACGCTGTGGAGATTTTCTAAACTGAGCAGGTTGAATCTCTCCGGTCCTATTGCTTCCATTGGATAAAATTGGGCTGATCCCGTCGACATGACGTCTACTAGCCTTAACGGAAGTTTGTCCCCTGCTTTTAACTCGGCGCACCCATCGTGAGATGAGGTGCAGCTTTTCAGCCATGATCGAATGCTGTTCAAAGTCTCCAACGACCACGTCCTGGGTGAGTTGAGGACCCGAACACGACCTTGTGAAGCTGATAGTGTTAACTAGTCCTTGGTCTCTAACAAATCGAGCTTGCGGGATTTTGTCAGGTCTTCTCACCATGTTGTATACGTAGCGAGCCATGGTAGTGCGTTTGGCGCTCTACTACGTCCTCTTCAAATCCAATGAGCCCGACGATAGCGACATGGAACTCATGCCGAGCTCTGGATATTGTCAGAGCCAGTACTTCTCCAGGACTGAAAGACTCCGAAAGCCGAGGAATCTGAGCGTGTAGCAGAGTGCACATGTGACATTTTGAGGAGGACACGTTGGCAGCTAAGCGAGACTGATGCTTCTTGTGAAACAGTGACGCGGAGGACGCTTCCAGAGACTCGGACCGGAGCAGAGACGCCGCATCCTGGAAAATGTTGATACAATAGTCGCAGGTAGTGTTGATTTGCTGTCGCTCCATGTTAGCACGTCCTCGGGTAAGGAGGCAAGCGATGGCGGGGCCAGAAGGGCTATCCTCTGGATTTATCGGTACGCAGTGGCGCCTCAAAAAGGTGGTGGGTATAGGCAAGCGGGGCCAGAATCGGGAGCTGGCCCCACCCGATGGAGAATGAGTTAGCACACCCTAGTCTTACCACATTAGCGTTCTTGCACCTATAGATTACTATTGTAGTATATACACGTGAGGAAGTCTTTAAATATTAAATAAATTATATT
>JAPFUF010000697.1:0-53960 GCA_030780645.1 Aschersonia sp. MBC 508
GGCCATGCGCATGGCCACCAGAACGAAGTCGAAGTGCTGTCGGTGGAGCTGCGTGCCGACACCAACGCCGACGCCGACAACGATGCGCCGCCCGCCGTTTCGACCGAGAAGCTTCTGTCTCTTCTCAGAGCGGCCCCCAAAGACGAGGCTTATCGCATAAAGGCCGTCGCCACATTGTCCTCGACGCCGATAAACTCGGACGCCGACGTTCCTCCGCCCCAAGACACCCCCACGCGTCGGTATATCCTCAACTGGGCATTCGGTCGATGGACCTTTACCCCGGTTCCTGGCGAGCAGCGGGAGCACGAATCAAGTCACGACGCGGCACTACGGATGACCATTATCCTGGGACGATATGAGAGCAACAAGTGGAAAAAGAAGATCGAGGCGGGCAGATACATCGAGTTGGAGGGTGCGAATAAAGGAAGTCTCCGGGTGGACCGGATTCTATAGAGCCTAAAGTCCCGGTATTGAAAGAGAAGGGGATGACGGATGAGTCATGATGCACGATGTCAGAATCATACTGCGATAGAATTTGTTTTAGAGTTGCGTTGCCATCACAATTCACTTGGAGCCTGCTTGCGAGTGGACCATGATACCGTTGGTCGGCTGAGTCCTTTCCCTGCCGTGTCACCTGGCCAGAGGAGGAGAGACCTTCACTACCTAGGGTGCATACACGTCCTGCACTCAGCATGCAGTCTACCTATAGATTGACAGTCATAGTCATGCTGTTGCTCAGCACCATCAACATCGGCGGAAGACCATGACACAGCAACTCCACGTCCGAAAGATACTGAACTGTAGACAGCTCGTCCAAACTAGTTCCCTCGCTGGGAATGGGAAGCGTCGACATGAGGACCGCCGTGTCCCTGGATTGTGTCTGCATCAGCTCATTGAGGATCAGGTGCTGTGCCCTGCTTGGCAGATCATTGAATGACAGCATCGTCTCCTGGCCCGAAGAGGTCGAACCGCCGTCCGTGGCAGCATCGCCTTCAACGCAATCGTAGGCCCCAGGGCCGGAGGGCTCTGGGGTCGCTTGGGCAAACACTTCCTGGCCCAGCTGCGAGTACTGTGATCCCTGGCGAGAATGGTGTCGCGCCCGAGCCCCGGCTGAAGGACAAAGGTTCGTGGGCTGGTGGGCGAATGTGATGGTCCTGGCGCCTTCTTCGCCGCTGACCCTCGTCTCAGGCAGCGGCCGACTAGAGAATATGCCGAGGGAGGACTGTCTCGAAAAGGTCGGCCGATCCGGCCTGGATGTGGCCGGAATGGACGCTGATATTGCGAAGCTGATCTTGTTGCTCTCGTCCTCGACGGTGATTCTGGGCTCTGGACCTGGATGGTTGGAAAAGCGGACGCCTGAGGATCGCCGGGAGAAGCCGGGACGCAGAGGTGTGTGCGGCGTCACATGATCTCGCATCTGGAACTGGTTCGTAGTAAAGCTAAAGGAGCCCATCGACTGGGAGCGTCTCCGTCGATTCGCAGGGGGTTCATGAGGCGGGGACGGTCCCAAGTCCGGGAAAAGCTCTAACCGAGAATCGCCGGGCAAGGCTGCCAACTTGGGAGGGCTGTCCATCTCGGCTCCCCTGCCTTCGCGAATCTGCGCCTCGATCAAGTTCCTCGATTGAGCTGGGGAATGGTTTGATCTCGACAGGGTGCCGTACGAAAGGGGGGTAGTTCGCACTGCGACCGCCGACTTTTCAGCACGAGACCTGCTCATTTGCAGAAAAGACGACTCATGTTCGGTGGCCGTCTCACGTGTCATGGAAGTCTGATGAGGTTGATGACGGCTTGTTGCTTCTCCCCAGGGAGATCGCGAAGGGTAGCTTTGCTCATCAAGTCCAAGGTCATTTATCTCGTCATCCATCGTACTATCGGTGTCAGAGCTGGAGCCCTCATCTGACCGAGACTCCCGCAACACATCATCATTGATCCGTGTTGTGTGTATGCCCATACTGACCCCCAATCTGGAAATTGTTGCAATGTCCGATTTCCGCGGCAATTCCTTGGTCCCAATATGGCTCTGTTGACGACGGCGATTGACGCTAGCCTCATCATGCGGATTGTACCCCCCGATGGCTCCCGTGTCAAAATAATGTGCCAACTGCGAAACCTCCTGGTTTGAGGACAGGTCTTCAGCTTGTCTGCGAAGTTCTTGTAAATCTTCCCACCAAGCTTGGTCCCTTAACGCCTCACTGACGATAATCTCGGTGTCAATATCTCCCGTCTTTCCGTTGATGATTAGCTCGTAAGTATTGAGGAAGCCAGATGCCAGATGAAAGACGAGGACCATTGCATCAATTCGCAGCTTCTCCAACAATGCTCGAACTCTCGCCCTTTCCTCCTCTACCTCATCCTCGTATTCCACAAAGACCATGATTCGAACGGAAAAGGCTTTATGCCAGGCTCTAACACTGGACAGTATATGTCCCAGCTGTAAGATCAAGGTGTCTGAACGGGACGAGTCAGATGCGCAACGGACACAAATCTCAGGGAAAGGCTAACGTACAGGTATCCATGTTCGTTGTCAAAGCATTTCGGCCCTCGGTAGAGATCTCGGCCGACATCTGGATTGGCCACAAGTCAATGTATCTCTTGGTGTTTGATCCGTCCGCCCGCGGCGTCTCCAACTCTTCGAAGCCGTGCGCCACGGCCACGTTGAGTTTATACTTGAGAGCCAAATCTTCCAGCATTATCATATAATCTGTCGGCGAAAGCATGCCTTCGGTTCGAATCTCATCGGTCGGCAGCACGTCTTCGAGCAGCCGAGCAGAAGTATCACCCCGTCGTCTTCTCGTGCCCTTTTTCTCTTCTCGCAGGCTTTGCCGACGGTTCATCTTTGAGGCTGGTGAGGCCGGAACATCAGGGACGCGCACAGAAGTGGACACCTTCCGCAGGTCGTTCATGTTGTAGAAACCCAGAACGGCTATGTTTGGTCTCATGCCTCCCAGGCCAGCCGACAGCACGAGATTTCGCACGCCCCAGGTTATTGAAGGCGACATGGTAAGTTGTATGAAGGCTTTGATCCGCGAGACCTCAGATATGTACCTCGTCCAGGCCTGTTGCTGTAGGCGTGCCTCTCGGACGCCGGCGTCGAAGTCGTCCGTCACAATGACATGACCGAGGATATACAAAGAACCTTTTTTCAAAGAGTTGCAAAATCTAATGAGTCTCGTCTGACGTCGAGGGTCATTGATCAGAAGGAGAATGTGCGGACGCCAGAATTTGATGTGCTCCGCTTTGAGTCGCAAGAGGTATTTTCGCACTTGATGATATATGAGGTTCTGGGAGACGTCGCCCCATCGCTTGGGAGGACATGAGTAATGTATCAGCATAAATACAAAGACCAAAATGCAAATGGCAATAGCTGCGTAGGTCTCGTCAATGAAAAACATGGCCAAGGCAGATGAGACGCTGCCCAAGCACGCCGTCTGCCAAGTGAAGAATTTGAAGCTTGGTCGAAAATTTGGGGCAGACCCAATCTTGAGTAGAAAGCAAGCCAGGTTCATGACGAAAAATGTCATCTACTGCCGTCAGCCAATGATTGCACTAGGAGACATTGGGTAAAGGGCTCACCTGGTAGCCCATAGAAATGAAAGTTGCAATCTGGTTGAGATCAGCGAGCAATGCCACTTGAGCGATAACGTAAGTCATGACGATGGCAAGTATTGGCTCGTCCGTCTTTCTGGTTCCTCTGCCAAAGACCGACAAACCGGGAATCAATCTGTCCCTCGCAAGCGCCTGGAAAAGCTTCGCGGAACCTAGAATCCCCATGAGCGCCGAGAACAGCGTCACAGCGCACTCTCCTGCCAGAATAATGGGTCGAGACAGGTTCGTTAGGGACACTATGTTGGCGTTGGCGAGCAGAGAATCTCGGGATATGGTACAAGCCATAGAGAGCACCACGACGAAGTAGACTATGAAAGTGGTCAACATAGCCCATAGAGTGCCCTTTGGAATCGCCTGGCTTGGGCTACTGAGATCTCCAGACATGGATGCGCCAGCGAAGATGCCAGACGTCGCCCTGGATGTTTTAGCACTGGCAATGATAACGACTTGGTCGGCGGTACTCACGGGAACAAAATACCAAACAAATCTCTGAACGTGCTGGCCCCACGATAGACTTGCCTGCTATGATGAGGCAAAAAGTTGCCAGCGAGGGTGCCCAGGCTAAGTCCAGTATACTCAATGCCAGCGTTCTCATCACTGAATGGGGCCTTTAGGATGGCCGACGCCGGAATGCTGACGACCGCAATTGTCAAGATTGCCAGTAAAATATTGGAGGCCTTTGAAAAGACTGCCGAGCCCAGAAGACACATGCAAGTGCACAACAATAGCGCAGCGGTCTGCAGAGCGTAAGAGATCCAGTAGCCATGAGGGAACGCAGCACCAATATTCAGTCGAATACAATCAAGTAGACCGACTATGTTCATGGCTGTGTTGAGGGCCTGCGCGAGGAAGAACAGGATTCCGATAGAGCCCCCGAACTCGGGTCCGAGCGACCTTGATATCAGATAATACGCGCCGCCCCCTTTGACTTCGCCATTGGATGCGATCGCAGACAAGGAGAGGGTTGTAAGGAGGTCAATGCCATAGGCGGTGACCAACAAACCTGAAAGAAATAAGTACCTTCAGTGCCATGGGAGGCCACATCAAAGCCATACCTAGTACCCCGAGGAAGCCTATCTGGCCCAGGATGAGGCCAAAACGCAAGAACATGAGAATACTCATGATGTTTAGGCAGACAGGAATGTACACGCCAGATATCATGCCCAGCTTGGAGCTCTCCTTGGAATCCATGGTCAGGGAGTTGAACTCTTGACAAGATATCAAAATTGATCTGGTCAATTTGACGGCGTTTTGAAAGGAGGAACTTGAGGGGCATCTACGCCCCCGGGGAAAAGCGATGTGCTCAAGAAGCGCATATATTATGGGGGTTGGCTCCCCAGAGGTGTTCCCGCATTCGAGGCAAGAAGGCTTTCTTTCGACGGTGCTTTGGATGACGACTGGACAAGCGATCGAACGTCCAACCCATGCCTACCCAAGGCTGCTCTCACCTTGAATCGAGTGGATGCGACTGATAGAATGCGGAGATGCCAAGTTCCATCAAGATCGAGCGAAAGGACGGCCCACCTACGTCAAAGCCCCGTCGCTCAGGACCAGCCTCCACCTCCACGAAAGGTGTGTCTTGGCGCCGGTCCTCATTTCTTGGCGGACAACCGGTAGTTATTTGTTTACGCTTCGTGAACAGTTTGGCGCTGCCGAGATGCTGACGGCCGGCTCCTGGATCGAGCCGCCAGAACTCCGTTTTCTCCCGCCACCGCGCGAGAGATGGCAGTCTTTCCTCTTTTGGGGCATCGAAGGGAATCCGCGCGGGAGCGGCCGTTGTCATGTTCGAGAAAAGGTTCTCCCCGCTTCGATGTTGCACCGAGCGGCCGTACTCACTTGAGCTGGCGGACGGAATGGCGCGTACCACTACAGCCCGTCAGGCATCGGCGGCGTTGAGAGACGAGGCCCTTGGCGCAGTTGAAGTGCACGAATCATTTGCTGCGCCAAGGATTGGCCCTTTCGCGATGACAGGTCTCTGTTGCATCCTGGCGCAATTCCGTCGTAATCGATCTATGAGGATCTGATATCTGACAGAGTGCCGCCGCACTGGACAGTCTGGACATGCCGCCGGAACTCAGCAGCTTCCCGGTTCTGCCCGGTGCTGGACGCCCAACTCGGTGGAAAGAAGTCGTGTGGTGTGGCAGGTGAAGAGGTGCACACGAGACGGGACGAGGTTGCAGTCATTTCACGGCCTTATGCAGTCGAGGGGATCCGCCAGGTCGAGTGATTTCAAACGCAAATCTTCGCAGTGGCTGTCGAATCGAAAAGAGGCGCAAGCTCTTTGGGATGACACCAAAGCCTGCACGATTGGACATTTGGGGCCATGGTCATGCGCAAGTCTACGTGTTGTTGCTTCTGTTGCTTCGAGCGTTCAGGACGCCACGACTGGGCTTTCGCTGCCGACCTTGGGAGAGTATCGAAGAAAAATCACACGCAGAGAAGTTATTCTTTGCATCGCGCGCAGGTTATTCGTAATTTCAATTGGTTTATTTGCTCATGCCAAGGTACGGTACCTCTGGGAAGCTGTTGTTTACTTGCAAGCAAAGCTGAGAAAAACAGCCGCCGTTCAATCGGCGAGCCTCGCACAGAAGTAAGTAGCAGTTGCCAGACTCCACCCGGCACGGCAATCTGCACCAAGTACCTCCCGTCTCCTACGCGTAGTGCGTGGAGCCCCGTCAGCCGCCGTCGTACATCCCCTAATTACCTCCAATCAATCCTGTAAGGTCGATCGAACATTCTCCAAACTCGCTGTCCTTCATCCTTGTCTGCCACCGCCCCAACACGCAATTGATCCTGTCAGCCACGGCACCGGGCATCGGCCTGCCACGACAAAACACTTTCCTCGGTCTTTATTCCAGAAGCACCGCTTTGCCGACGCTTGCCGACGCATTTGCATCCCCTGCGATTCGCTCGCCGAAGCCAAAGAAAGCCACCGGCAAGCTGCCATCGCCAACGCCTCGCAGCCTGCAGCTCTCGCATTCCCATTGGCAGCCGAGTCTTTGCATGCTCGACATGCGTTGGACGGAAGGAATACAAGAGACGTCTCTGTAGTCCCTGCATCCCTTCTTCTCTGGCCTCCCATCAGAGCCTCCTACGAGCATGTCTCTAGCCAGAGATGCTGCCAGCCCCGGACCGAGGCCGTCGTCTCCTCAATCTGTGCAGCCTCGATCGTATTCTTCGTCACTTCCTCGCGGTCAGCTGACTGCTCGCCTCGCTGAGCCGGTGGCTGCGGGCTCGCCGGCCCGAGGCGCCTCTGCTTCTCCTGCCGCGCTCGAGGTATCACAGGCAGGCGACGGTCCTTTCCTCGGGGGCAGCTTCACCCAAGGACCTGGTGCGTCTGCGTTGGCTGCCGCCTTGTCCAACTCTCTGGGCCAGTCACCCACGCGTCACGGCACCCCTCCCGCCCGGCTAAGCACCCCTCCCCGATCACAATCACCAGCCGTTCCCGGCAGATCTGATACACCCACGCAATACGGCTCTTTCGATTCGAGGTCGAGACTCGGTCCCGGCCCCTACGAAGATCCCGAAGTCATCAAGCGGCATCTTGTCCAGCCAAGCGAAGCCGACAATGTCGCCTCGGAGGATTCATCTGTCCTGGGCACCATCAAGGGCAAGCAGCCAACGGACCTGAACAACACCGTTGGCAACGACGCTGAATTCTCCAGCTTACAGTTGCAGGGAGGAGACATCACACGCGGAATATACAAATGGACAGAACAGGCAGAAGCGAAGAGCAAGCTCCAGAGAAGTAAAAGCTACGATGAAATGCGACCGGAGCCCGTGGAGGAGGTCATGGACATCAACTCGATCAAAGTGCCGGGCGGATTCAGACGAGATCATCTCCGAAGACGGGCTTTCAGTCCCAGTGGACAGCAATCTGAACAAGGCGGCGGCAATGGGGTCATCTCTCCCGGCAACTTGGACCAACCCAGGCTATTTACATCGAGTTTTCTCGAGTTTCTGACCATTTACGGTCACTTTGCTGGCGAGCAGCTGGAAGAGGATGACGAGAATCTGGGGCCCAACGAAATTTGGGATTCGGGAGAAGACGATCGAGACCAAGACGAAGAGCCGACAGAAGACAGCGTGTTGCTGGGGCATTCGAAGAAGAAACGAAAGAGAAAGCCCCGGGGCGGCAGTGGACAGAACAGCCCCATGAACGCGGCACTGTTGCTTCTAAAGTCTTTCGTCGGCACTGGGGTTTTGTTTCTGCCTCGCGCCTACCTGAACGGAGGAATGCTCTTCAGCAATCTTGTTCTCCTCTTTGTGAGCGCCCTGAGCTACTACTGCTTTGTTCTGCTGGTCTCAACGCGACTCAGGGTTGAGGGCTCTTTCGGCGATATGGGCGGCATTCTATACGGAAACTGGTTGCGCAACCTGATCTTGGCTTCCATCGTCATCAGTCAGATTGGCTTCGTGGCTGCCTATACCGTCTTTACGGCTCAAAACCTGCAGGCTTTCATCCGAGCCGTGTCCAACTGCACGTCGTCGATCAGCATACCGCTTCTGATTCTGATGCAGACGGCCATCTTTCTCCCCTTCTCCCTCCTCCGAGACATTGGAAAGCTCGGCTTTACCGCGCTGATCGCCGATGCCTTCATCATGGTCGGACTGGCATACCTCTTCTACTACGACGTCATCACTCTGGATGCCAATGGCCTGGCCGACATCATCATGTTCAACCAGAAGGACTGGACGCTGTTCATTGGGACGGCCATCTTCACCTTTGAAGGAATCGGCTTGATCATCCCGATTCAGGAATCGATGAAGCATCCTACTAAATTTCCCCGTGTCTTGTTTCTCGTCATGATCATCATCACTGTGCTGTTTGTGGTGATGGGGGCAATCTCGTACGCTGCCTATGGCTCCAAAACGGAGACGGTCGTCTTGCTGAACCTGCCCCAGGATGACAAGTTTGTCAATGGTGTGCAGCTGCTGTACTCGGTCGCCATTCTCTTGTCGACTCCATTGCAAATCTTTCCCGCCATTCGGATCATCGAGACGGGACTTTTTACGCGCAGTGGCAAGTACAACCCTTGGATCAAGTGGCAGAAGAACATCTTTCGGTTCTTCATGGTCATGCTCTGCTCGGCCATTGCCTGGGGCGGTGCCGATCATCTCGACAAGTTTGTAGCGCTCGTCGGAAACTTTGCGTGCATTCCATTGGTGTACATTTATCCGGTAGGTCCAAGTCTCGTGCCCTCGATCAACGGGCGACGATCAGTGATGCTGACTATTGTGCGGCAGCCCTTGCTTCATCTGAAAGGTGTTGCACGTACCCGGATCTGGAAAATCGCCGATATTGTGTTGTGCGTATTCGGCTTCTTCGCCATGGCTTACGCTACCAGTCTGACTATTATGAGCTGGGCCAACTCGGAGCCACCAGCGCCGGGATACTGCGATAGGAGATAGACGCATGCATGGAACGTACCAAAAAAAAAAGCATTAGCACTGCTGAAAGCAGAGTGACGGCGTCGTTTCGGGTAGTTCGAGTGGGGGCTCATGCATCCAGCGATGTGGTTCGCGCAGATTGTATACATGTTGTCGGTGGTGAGACGTAGAATTGCATATTATTGTTTGTTGTCGGGCGGGGAACGAGACCCTCAGGATTTGGATTCGTGGAGCGTGGCAGCAGCGTCGATGGAGCTAGCATATCAGTACCGGAGCATGCTCATACTTTAACAGACCTTAACATCATCATTACCGGGCATCAAGATAAGATCCGCGGGGAAGATCCGGTGGCCATGGGTCTGATGCTAGTCCTGACAGTCTGGATGGATGATGTTTTCTGTCCAGTATATTTCAACCTTTCCCAAGCCTTACTCTCCAGAAAGCCCTGGTTCTTCTGCTTCATATTCGGTCGAGCGCAGCGATGTCCCAGGAAATCCTCACTCGCGTTTTTTTTTAAAGCCGAACGGATGCCCGTCACGCTGGCCGCTTGGTCTGTATTGCTTTCCCAGACTTGCCAGTCAGCGCTGCGACGAGCAAGATGCCAACACTCACGAGACCTGCGTTGTTACTGCAGACGCAGACGCAATCAGTCAATTTTGCAGGCAGAGGCATGCGCTCCGTTTTACTAACTGTAGGCAATCAATTGCATCTCCACAAGAGCCAACAATGACCTGGTCGTCGCCAACGCGGTTCAGGGTCTATCTCCACTGAAAAGCTCGGCAAATTCACAATAGGGTTCTGCGGCAACATGTCGTAGGTTACTTTCCTTGGCTCATAGTACCGTATGTACATGGGTAGATGAGCATTTGATGACGAGGCTGGCTCCCTTTCTCATCTCCCCTTTGCTGAGATCGATTCGTTTCGACGGCACCCAAGACGTGATTCAAGCAATATGGGTGAAATTGAATAGCCTCCAAGCAGCCTCCCCCTCATCACCAAACGTTTCTCTCGTAGCGATGCACGCATGTGGTTGCGATACTTTGGCTGAGGCTTGCTCTTTTGCTCGTCGACCGCGGCGCGGGCGCTGTGCTGCGCTGGCTCCGGGACCCCACTCGCATTCAATCATTTTAAAAAACAAATTGGTCAAAGTACATCAAATAACGAACCCTGAACTAATCAAGTTCCGTGGGTAGAAAGACTCCCGCAGGCGATTATGTGTGGTTCTCGAGCAGCCACAGTATGCGTTTGCTAGGAGACTTTTTCTTTACCCACTCATCTGTAAATTTTTAACATTTTTTTTTCCCTCTCGTTGGCTGGACACCCACCAAAACTAGCTAAGCAGGAGAGCTCCAGTTTCCTATAAAAACCTTTGCAAACCTTTCAGCAGGCCCAACCTGTGCAACACACATTTTCTTCCTCCATTGCTTCTTACATTGCCTTGCACATAATTCACAACTCCTTCTTCCTGACTCCGCCGCAAGTAACGCTCAACTGGTTTCCCACCTCGTCACAATGTCAGCCGAAAACGTCGACAAGCTTCCCGTTCACTACGAACAGCTCGAGGATCTGCAAGAGGATTTTGAGCAGGTTGAACTCGAACTCAGTACGTTTGGCACCTCTGGTCACAACACGGGCCATGTCTACTTCTTTCCCCTACTCATGTCTGCCCAGCGCTATGTTTGGCTCAGCTGACAATCACATAGCGCGTATCAGGGATGAGAAGACACGCGACCTCCTCGCAAAACGCGAGAAGATCGTGGAGCAGATTCCCAATTTCTGGCCACTCGTTTTTGAGCAAGCACCGCCAGACATTGACGAATTCATTCAGCCCACGGATGCCACGATCATCGTGACTGCTCTCAAGAAGCTCTCTGTTGCGCGCTTCGAGCTGCCCAATGGCCATCCTAGAAGCATCTCCATCAAGTTCGAATTTGGAGACAACGAGTGCTTTGAGGCCACGACCCTGGAGAAGAAGTTCTGGTGGCGCACCGCCAAGGACGGCTGGGCGGGTCTCGTCTCGGAGCCCGTCCCGATCAAGTGGAAACCCGGCAAGGACCTGACTGACGGTCTGCTTGACCTTGCCAAGCAAATCTTCGACGACGAAAAGGCTGGCAATATGGGCAAAGACACGCCGGCCAAGAAGGCCTTGCTTGCGAAGCTGGAGCACACGAATCTGGATAACGTCAGCTTCTTCACTTTCTTCGGCTTCCGCGGCCGCTACATCTCCGAGGAGGAGAGCCGCGTCGCTACCAAAGCCGAGGAGGAGAAGCGCCAGGCACGTAAAGCGGGCAAGCAGGTCGACGAAGACGAGGACGAGGAGGAAGATGATGATGATGATTTCGAGTATGAAGTCTTCCCCAACGCCGACGACGTCGCCGTTACCATTGTCGAAGACCTGTATCCCGACGCTATCCAGTACTTCCTGGATGGAGAGAATCTTGCCGCTATGAGCGATGCGGACTTTGAGGATGAAGAGGAAGAGGATGGCATGAAGATGGACTGAGGGTGAGCGTTGCTCCTGGGACTAGTTCGCAGGATCTACTTGTTTCGCTTGTCCAGGTAATTTGATGAGCTCGACACCCTTGCTGTAGGAAACCGGGCAGGTTTTTTTTCCTTCAAGGGGGAGGGGGGGTTGATAGTCCCGCTTCACTTGGAAAACAAAATTCCTAGCGCCTCCAGCCTATTTTTCTTTTGTTTTCATGATGACCTTAGCTTAGAACGAGGGACACAGAAGGCGATAACCCGCTCGAATTGAGCAAGCGATAGACAGTCCATTCTTGTTGATAGACACGTGGTCTCGTCTTCCTTTTGATTTATGCCCTAATGTCTGTTGTGCCGTTGTACTTGCTGCCGTCTCTTGCTCGCGGATTGCCGCTGCAATGTCCCGTCAAAATAAGGTGTGTGCAGGAATGCGGGACAGATGCATTTATTCACGGGCTTCATTCACATCTTAGTTCCTCCGACCGCATCGACGTTTTTGTCTAATATGCCAGGGGGAGACTTGTCGTGACGAAAGGGCACGGAAACCAAGTTAATTTTCATAGCAGGCCCGGCGGCACGGCTCGGCGCCTCTGCGCACGGGAGCAAGTGGTTTTAGCCTTTTTTGCCACGTGGATTTATCAGACAAGCGGGACGAAGTACGGAGGTAAGCTGAGCGCCAATGAGTGGCGGAAAGGCTGACCTTTTCCCACCAGCCCCATGCACCTTTTGTCCATGATGGAATGCGCTGTCTCGGTACAGATTGTGTACCATTGACAAAGTCGAGTCGGCAGACATGACAAAGCCCAAAAGTCTGGGACTCCCAACCTGATCTCATGGCACGCTGGTACACATTCTACAGCCGGCGGTGATGGGGGCCCTTTTTTTTTTTTTTTTTTTTTTTTTTTTTTTTTTTTTGGCGATAGCATCATAATACGGAGGTCGCCCCGAAAGAAGGCTCTCCATTGCATCGTATCCCACGCCACCCTTCAGACCATTGTCGGGCGTCATCGAAACGTCGCGTTCGCTAGCTTGGTATGATGCAAGCGTCTTGTCGTGTTCGTTCAAACTCTCTCGGCCTGGGTCTGTCTGGGTGGCGCGAGAGAAGCGAGACAAAAAAAAAAAGTACCTCCGAGCAGGCGGCCTGACATGCATGCATGACACCCCCGCCACCACCCTTTTTTTGTTCTTTTCCTTCTTCCCCGGTGGCGGGCTACCTCATCACACAGGCTTCCCGGGGAGGGGGGGTTGCGAAGGAGACACAAGGCAGCAAGCAGCTCCAGGATTGACTTTTTTTTTCTCCCTCAGCGTTGTGCGTGCTGGTGCTTTCCTGAGAGGGGAAGGTGCCACCGGATAACCGGCCACGACAGAACTCAGCTGTCCGGGGGGGAAGGGGGGAGGCAGGGGACTTTGGGAGGCGAGCGTGCATTCTCGCATCGGGCAAAAAGGACGGGAAGAGAAGGGGATCCAATAATCAATGTCCTAGTGGCGGTTGGCAGGAGATACGCTACTGCATGTGCTTATCGCGACGACGTCAACTGTCAGATACGTTGGATGACATTTCCGTGACCCTTGCTTTCGGCGGCACGGCGGCCGACTGTTGGCCGCTGGTCGTTATCGCCTGCACCGGGGGGGGGGAGGGCTGGAGGTGACACGCTCGTGGTTGGACAAGAACGCAGCTTGCCCTTGCTGGGGGGGGCGCAGTGGTGTGGTTCAAGACATGCATCCGAGAAATGGCTCGTGCCGTGTGCATGTATGCATGTGCGTTCATACAAAAGCCAGGTTGCTGCCGATTTCCCTGCTTGCGACGATGAGATGAGACGGGGAGTTGATGCCATTTCCTTGCAGTCAATGATAGCAGCATTGATCTTTCCTACTGATCATTGCACGGGAATGTGATTTGTGTTCAAAAATGGGTACGTCTCTTGTTTAATTCTTGATGCAGCCTCTCTCCCTCTCCCTCTCTCTTCAATGTGATCAGAAAGGGAATTACCCCCGGGGGAAGACGGGGAGAAACAGTCAAGCGCAAGTTCGCCTTGGGAATCGGGCCAGGAGCGGGCGCGCCCATCAGATGAGCAAAACTGTTGACCAGCTTTGCGCATGTAGCTTCCGCGGGGCGATTCGAACACGACAAGGTCGAAGCGACGGTGGACAAGAAGACCGACGCCGTTGACCTGGTGCCCGGTCACTCGGTGGCCATTCTCGACGAGGACTACGAGGGCAAGCCCACCGACCAGGAGCTGGCTACTCTGCGCCGCGTCCCCGGCAAAATCCCGACCGTTGCCTACCTCCTGTGCGTGGTCGAGTTTTGTGAAAGAGCCTCGTATTATGGTCAGTCAAGTCAACTCAAGTCAAGTCAGGTCAGATGGCAAAGGCGCACCGCCAGCGAGGGGCATATCAAGAGTGTGACATTGTGCTGATATACCACCTCTTCACCCCTTGGTGGCCCATTCATAGGCTGCGCGCAAATCTGGACAAATTACATCAATCGACCACTGCCTCCGGGAGGCAATGGCTACGGGGCGGTTGCACCCGGCAGCCAATCTACGCAGGGCGCGCTGGGCATGGGCGAGCAAATTGCCGTTGGTCACACTCCTGTTTTGTTTTTTTGGGGCATCTATTTTGTCTATAAACGTCGTCTTCGTCTGCTTGGGAACAGCTGTCACTGACTGCCACTACTGCGTGGGCGGAAAAAAAAACAGAATGCCACGACGCAGTCTTTCAGTCTGATTGCTTACTGCCTTCCTCTCGTTGTTGGCTACTTGGCCGATGCCAGGTTTGGCAGGTATCCCATGATCTTTTGGGGAGTCATCGTCTGCGGAATCGGACACATCCTCATCGTGGCCGGCGGCGCCAAGGAACTCATCAGCGGCGGGACCGCAAAGATCCCCTTCTTCCTCGGTGTCTATATCCTTGCCGTGGGTGCAGGTACGTTTGAGGAAAAGCAACCCGTCCCAAGTCCCAAGCCACACGTTCGTGAAGCCAGGTTTTTTTTCTGTTTCTCTCTGACCCGAAAACTTTTCATCACAGCCATGTTCAAGCCGTGCGTCACGCCGCTCCTTCTCGACCAGATGGCTTCACACGTGCCCAAGATTAAGACGCTCAAATCGGGAGAGCGGGTCATCGAGGATCCCGAGCACAGCACGGAGAGGGTCATGCTATGGTTCTATCTCCTCATCAACATTGGCGCCTTCATGTCCACGGCGACGTCGTATTCTGCTAGATACGTGGGCTGGTGGCTGGCCTTCTTGCTTCCCCTCATCCTCTACCTCCCATTGCCTCTCCTCTTGATCTGGCTGAAGCCACGTCTCATCTTGCACAGGCCCGGCGGATCTGATTTGCCCAACTCGCTCCGGGTCATCGGGCACTGTCTGGCCAATGGCGGCATATTCAGAATCGGACGAACCGGTTGGTGGGAGAGTGCGAAACCGTCGGTCCGGGCTCAAAGGGGATTGTCGCCGGAAGCGCATTACTCCGACGAGTTTGTCGTCGATGTGCAGCGGGCGATGCAGGCAACGGGCATGTTTTGCTTCTTCCCTGTCCAGTACTGGAACGATAACGGGTGAGTTTGTCGGGCGCCTCGGCCACCAGTGCATGGTACTGACGAGGGCGGTCAAATAGCATCGGAAGCTCAGCGAACTTCCTGGGCACCATGCTCACTAACAATGGAGTTCCCAACGATGTCATTGGAAACTTCAACACACTGAGCATCATTGTTTTGGGACCCATCCTCAACGTGAGACACACCCGCGCACGTGTCCGTCTTGATTGTGGGAGCTGACTGGACTGACTGCGATGCTCTTCAGTATGTGCTCTATCCCGCGCTGCGCAAATCCAAGATTCACTATGGCCCCATTGCTCGCATCGTCACCGGCTTCTTCCTCAGTACTCTCGCCGGCATCGGGTACTGCGTGCTGTGCTACAAGGCTTATGAGACGTCGCCCTGCGGCTGGTATGGCTCGACCGACCCGTACTGCATCGACAACGAGCTGGTCTCCCCTATATCGTTGTGGTGGGAGGCCATTCCATACACGCTAGGTGGATTTTCCGAGCTTTTCATCAATGTTCCCGGTATGTCGATTCGAAACCTCTGGGCGCATTCATTATTGACTGATACCAACCCCTTCGCTTAGCTTATGGCATTGCGTACTCACGAGCTCCCGTAAACATGAGAGGCTTGGTATCGGCAATCAATCTTTTCAACACCGGCTTCGCGTACATTGTCAGTCTTGCCGCCTCCGCCGTCATTGTCGATCCCTACCTGGTGTGGGATTTTGGGGGTCCTGCTATTGTCGGTGGCGTGGTGACGGTTGCTTTTGTGAGTTGCTGCCCCAGACACAGCCCTTGACGGCACAGATACTGATTTTCCATCATTGGGCAGTGGTTCATCTTCCGGCACATTGACAAGGAAGAATACGTGCTCTCTACGACGCAGACCAGCGAGGCTCCCGAGGCCGAGGTCGTCGAAGGTACTCATCCTTCCGGCAGTGATTTAGAAGTCTCGAGTGGTCGTGGTGCTGCTCGTCGCACCTCGGGTTCTGCATGATTTCCTAGTCATACATCCGTGTTATCAAGTCTCCGATGTCTAGCGTGTCGTCCGTCATGTCTCAATTCAATTGGCGATAATCCCTGCCACACTAACGAAGCGGGAGGGACCAAGACAGAGTTCAAAGCTTAGATTGGCGTCTCCGCTCTCCCTCCCTGTATGGGCCCGACGCGTCGCGTGAGCAACAAGGCGTCCCGTGTGCACGTGTGATGTTCTAAAAATCCGGGATTTTGGCCAGCCCACGTACGCCTGTGTGTGTGCGATGATGTGCTTCATGTGATGTGGTCCTTCGCGAGCGGCTCATGATTGATGCTCTGCTGCTCGCAGACAACGCGGGAGTCCAGGCAAAGTCAAATACATGCATGTGTGCTGAGTTCTGCTGGGCAGATGTGGCACGTGCCAAGCATGCGAGGGCGTGCATGCCAGCTCTGCGGGGGACGGGAGGAGGGGGGAAAAAGGCACTTTGAAGAAAAATGACGCAGCTCAGAGCTCAAAAACTAGATGTCATGGCGGTTGACACTTTGACACTCTCCACTCACGGAGATACCGCCGGCCAGCGATAGCCGGCCGCACACAGAAATAAACCACAATAAAAAAAACATTTACAAAAAAAAGAGAGTCCGACCGCTCCGCCGGCGGAAACTCCGCTCTCGCCGAGGCACAAACAGCCCTTCCCTCCCTAGGTCGTTATCACCATCAGCACGCCTCTCCTCTCCTCCTTCTCTCCTCTCTCCCGAGACCTGCTCACCTCAGCCCTACCTCCGGACCTCCCTTTCCCTCGCAAATGTACGCGCGCCGTCTCTGCATGAGTCGCCGCTGTCGCCGCCGCTACTGGTGAATTTTGCTTGTATCTTTCCGTCTCGCGCACACTATGCCGCAGGGGCCGTCACCTCTGCCGCATCGACCATCGCCCTCATCCTGGATAACTCGACGGAGCACGTGGTCGTCCTCTGCCAGAAGCAGTCGACGTTGTACAGCCCATATTACGTCTTTAGCCCTTCCATCGACATCGAAGACAACGACAAGGACGGCAAGGACGGCAGAAACGTCAAATCACCGTCGTCATCGGCCCCAGCGCGTCGTTCGCGCAGAGATCTTCAGCGACTGCAGACCTCATCAATTTCTGTTGCGGACTGGTGGCCGTCGACATTCGCCTACCTTCGACGCGTCCTCGTCGGCACAGTGACGTGCGCCGCCTTGCCGCCCGTGACGTTCACCATGGCCCTGCGTCGCAAACAGAAGGCGCAGGCTCTCACGATGCCCGTCCCCGAGACGCCACGCGTCATCTCGCCCAGCCCTACCCCCTCTGAGCGCGAGGCCGCCGACGACAACTCCTATTCTGCACCCACGACTCGCTCTGCTGCCAGGCGGAGAACCGCTACCTCGTCACCGGCCATCGAGGAGGAGCAGGAGGAGCCGGAGCCGCCTGCACGCGAAGCAGCCGAGCAGCACGACGGCATTGCACGTTCGGGATCGAGAAGATCCAGGACTAGGAGTCGCTCGCCCATCAGCTCCAGGACGCTGGCGCGCATGACACCCAATCACGCGAATCTTGCCGCAGCAAAGTCTCTACAGACTCCGGCTGCGCCCCCCGCCGCCGACTCGAACGGCGCAAATGGCAAGTCGACCACGACAAACGGCCACCTGGCGCCCCCTTCGCCCTCATCTCCGCTCTCCCAGTCATCGGGCTGGTCGTGGCGCGATTTCAGCCGCAGTCCCAGCCCTCTGGGCCTGATCCCCATTCATCGACACTGGCGGACCTTTGTGCACAAGCACGAGGTGCCTCGCAAGGCGCTGCACGTTTCCATCGGCTTTTTCGTGGTGTGGCTGTACACGACGGGCACGCAGACCGGGGCGGTCGCTCCGTACCTCATGGCCAACCTGGTACCCATCGCGACCATGGACCTGCTCCGACACAGATACGCCTCCGTCAACCGGTTCTACGTGCGCTGCCTCGGGGCGCTGATGCGCGAGAGCGAGTTCTCGGGCTACAACGGCGTCATCTGGTACCTCCTCGGCGCGTGGGCCGTGCTGTACTATCTCCCCAAGGACGTGGGCGTCCTGAGCGTCCTGCTGCTCAGCTGGTGCGACACGGCCGCCAGCACCTTTGGCCGGCTCTGGGGCCGATACACGCCCCGCCTGCGCCGCGGCAAGTCCCTGGCCGGCTCGCTCGCCGCCTTTCTCGTCGGCCTGGCCACGTCCTTTTTCTTCTACGGATGGCTCGTGCCCACCTTTGGGCCCAAGCCCGGCGACGAGCACTTCATGTTCCAGGGCCACCTGTCGCTGCCACCCGCCGTGACGAGCTTGCTGGGCTGGGAGCGCAGCAGCAGCAGCAGCAGCGACGCCGCCGCCACGGTGTCGGGCACGCTCGCCCTGGCCATTTTCAGCCTGTGGAACGGATTTGCTGCCTCGGCGAGCGAGGTCGTCGACATTTTTGGCTGGGACGACAACCTGACGATTCCTGTTCTTAGCGGCATCGGCATATGGGGCTTTCTCAAGCTCTTTGGCTAGATAGTTGGATCCCCCTTTACATTCCCTTTCCTTTTCTTTCTTTTCTTTTCCAATAGCTTTTCTTTTTAATGATGATTCCTGGAAAGGCATGTCTCCATCTATGGGCACGATAGACACACACTCTCTCTCCTTGGGGCGTACTAGACTACTACCCGGAGAAGTCCTGTCTTTTATGTTTGGTCTTCCTTCTTCATTCTGAGGTTTTAGGTGATTGGGAGGAGTGCATGATGTGTGAAGTTGTGCCGTGACCAGCCAGGCTGTTGCGTGCCGACTCCCAACTCTTGTAGCGTGTTAGTCCCCAATCAAGCCTTTTTTTTTTTTTTTGTGCGTGTGTGTGTGTTTTTTCAGAGGCTGTATTCCATCCTTCTAGAGGCATGTTCAATGTCATTACGTGCACTGACCAGTTCGTACGCCCTGTCGTAGCGCGCGTTGCCTGCCCGCCTGCCGTGACAAAATGTCCTGCATGGCTGGTGCTTCAGCTGCTGTCTCTCCCGAGGGACCGGGCGAGCCATTGTACTGCACTGCATTTGGACGAACAAGCATGGATTTGTGAAAAATGAATTCCTTTTTTTTCCCTCTTTTTTTAGCGGTGGTGTATGGTGGTGGACTGCCTGCCTTCGTGACAACTTCATGTGGTGCCACGTCTCACGAGCTTCGTGCAGCGGGGGTTGCGCCGGGTTGAAAGGCTGATGTTGGGGGGCCCCCCGCATTGCGACCTCCATCGCCTGTGGAAAAGGGTGTGCTCGGAATACCTTGCCCCTCTCCAACAAATAACAGGAAGGGGAGAAAGAAAATAGAAGAACACATCCGATACTTGGAGGAAACGCCGCACAGGGCGTCAACTGTATCAGTACTTTAGGTTAAGTACTTAGTTTCGTATACACCCAAGGCAGCTAGGCGCGAGCGTGGTTCTCTTCTTTTACTTGTGGCAAGTCCTCCACCCGGTCTCCCTCTAGTCCTATGCCTCCCCGTGTTCAACAGACCTGCCGATGACAAGAACCATATGCAAGCGCTGCTGAAGGATTTCTGACAGCTCAAAATATACCTACTACCTACCTTGGGTTGATGGTGAATATAGGGACTGTCGCAGCGCCCATGCACATTGTATTCATCCCCGGATTCAGTGTTGAGGCCTGTGAGCTGGAAAGACCCAGTCGGCCGACACTGAATTGGGCCGAATGGCAGATCGGAAGTTGCGTGCGCAGACCATGATGTTTCACTCTGCTATGAGTTGGAAGCAAGCGTAGAGCATTGTGAGTTACCGATGCCTTATCTGATTGCCAGGGCTGAGATGAACCGATGGTGTGAAGTGCAGTCTTCACTCCATTGTCTTGAACGCCATCGTCCGTGCCAAGATTTCGTCTCTCATCATCCGCTGGTGAGGTTACATGGAAGGGTTTGATTCGAGACCTGACAGCAGCGCTAGTGGTTCTCCTTCGCGGCTCTTTTGATTCTATTTACCTCTCGCTGTGGGAGTGATGCACAATTGTTGGCAGCGTCCAGGGCACACAGGACGTAGCCGACAGATCGATGGGTGCGGGCCCAGCCACACGTCCATTGCATACTAGGTAGTCCAGACAGAGTGCGCTCTGCATCGAAACGTCCTGTTCTTTCCACGACAGCTTTGCTCATCAGAGTCATCTACCCAGGTACCCATGCCTCCTTCCCGTGATAGTCTTCTTTCTCCGGCCGTACTGGGTTTGGCACGGCCCATAGATGCTCGGTCGGTCGCGTTGAAGGCCATTGGCATTCATCTCGTTGGGCAGCAGTAGCGGCCTCTGACTTACACGCCCCCCCTCAGTCAGCCGTTAGGTATCATCGACGCGGCCGGTGTTTACTGTCTTTCTCTTTTGTCAGCCCGCATCACTAGCATCTCTGTTTCATATTCACACGTGCGTGCCCGCCGCTCAGCTCCTCAAACATCAGACGACGGCCGCCTGTAGGACGGCACTTGACTGTGATGAGCCGTTGGCAAGCTTGCATATGTAGATGTCATAGAGTGGCGTGATGCAAGATGGTGGGGTTTCCGTCCGGAGTGCATGCACACTACGGATTACTGACGGACTGATTGACTGACTGGGTGAGTGAATCCTTCCATACTAACGGGGAGCTCCTTCCCTCCCGACCAAATGGTGACGAACTTGCGTGGTGGGCTTGCCCACTCAGCACCCGGCAACATTCCTCTGCTGCATGCACGGGATGCGTGAGGCCGCAGCAGGCTGAAAAGGAGCCCAGAGCTTCGAGTTTCCTCAAGCTTCGATTCTCGGGGTGTGCTGTGGTTGTTATCTTGACAACGCATCGCTCCCAACGACCCCGCGGCCCGGCGCGGCCGGCCTGTCCGAGGCGAATGCAACACGTCTTGCCTATCGGACTCTTCTTGATCGACTACGAGTCGCCCTCATCTCTTTCTCCATCACACCCAGATGAACTCCGACCTTGCCCACACAACTGTCCCCCTCCTTCCTCTTCCTTGTCCCTCCCGGGCCAATCTCATCCCGATGCGAAGCGAACCATCCATCTGCTTTAGGGAGATGATAAGAGGAGGGGTCGAAAGGAGGGTGGAAAACGGGATCTGCGTCCTGCACCGAGAGTCCATCGCAGCTGGCCATTGTCTGCAGGCCAGCTGAGCGGTTGCTTTGCTTTGCTTTGCTTTGCTTCGCTTTTGACATCCTTCTCCACGAGGAAATCCCATTGCGCACTTTGCCGAATCCAGCTGGCCCTGTTCGGCGGCGAGCACTCGATGCAAGTTGCGCGTCTCTTCTCAGTCCATCTGCCCATCCAGGATCAGCCAAACGTCCGCTCCGCTCCGTCCGTCGCGAACTCGTTCGGTGCTTGGCCTCCCAGCCTGAAATCGGCTGCATCAGCGCCCAACAGTGGGAACTGTGCAATCATCCATCCACACACCTGAGAACGACCGACCAAGGCTCGTCCGATCTCGCCTGTCGGCCCTTTGTTCGTGTCTGCTCGCGCTTTCCTGGTATTGGCCCTCGCCTCATTTGCGAGGTTCGCTGCGGGGTGTTGTTGAAGCCTACCTCGACAGTCGCGTCCTCCACCACCACCACTGCGGCCTCGGGCTGGCGATTAGGTAGATGTTGGCCGCGTCTGAAGTCCAGCATTCCGCACATTCCTGCCAACAGTTCGTAGATGCTTGGACCAATTGTCGCCCCTCTCTGGGGCAGCCTCTCTTTCCGTTTCGTCCGATCGCCTGGTGTCAATTCTTACCGGTAGTCCGTTCTCCCCCCCCTAACCCAACGCTGGCTGCCTAGGGAGGCCGCAATCAACGTCTTTCGGGGCTATTTGATTTGATGCAGCTACGATTCGGCTCTTGTCACTGCCTCAACCCCAGAAGTCCTGGGTTCTGGGCCTCCCTCGGCAGATGCATAAACCCTTCTCTCTCTCGCGCGCGCGCGCCCGCGTTTTCTAGTCCTGCTTGTCCGGAGGCCGAGCTCGTCCGTCTCACGCCCCTCAAAAGAAAAGGCCGGATTCGAATGCACCCAAAGTGCACGTTGCCGTGACTGTTGGTCAATGCCGTTCCTCACCATTTTCCCACCTCAACACACCCTCCCTCGTGGCATGATGCGTGCTCTTGGTAGCAGGATTCCCACGCGCAGCATGATGCCCGATCGGCTCGCCCTACGAGACGCAAGGTGTAAGTTCACACTCAATCGAACCAGGGTACATTCGCTCCACCATGGACGCCTCCCATGCTACGTTGTTGGTCCACACCATGCAAGCTGCCATGATCATCTTGGCTTCCCAACTTCATCGTCCTGTTGTCTAGCACCTCCTGCTCAGTATATCGTCTAGCGGGGTATAGAGATACCCGCACTGACGAATACATGAATTATCATCATGTATGCTTCACTTGGAGCATATCGATCAAGGGGGAGTGAGGAGGGTCTGGGGGGAAAAAGTATAAAAGGGGCGTTTGCTTGTGAACGAATTCCATCTCATCCTTCTTTCTCTTTTTTTTTTCCCTTCATCTTCACATACTTTGAAGATTTGTCTTGACTCTGAAGTTCATCATCTTTCATCTTGAACAGCACGCACAAAATTCCAGACGGCCCCTTGCCCCAAGTCTCACTACCCTTGCCCGCCTCTTGAACCTGCGGCGCGACCACCGTCTCCCTTGGTTTTATATTAGCTCGCCACGAGATCAAGTCGTTTCGCCATCTTTTGCCTAGCACAGACCCTTGGAGCGTTTCCAACGAAACTTGTATTAGAGGGAGAAAAAGAGCAAATCTACAGAGGCATCAATCGCATCATAGATTAAAAAGCCCACCGTCCCTCGTCCTCTGCCCCTTCAGCAATGGCCGGTCCTTTCCAAAACGTGCCTTACTCCGTTCCTCTGGCCGTTCCCGGAAAGGGCAGTCAATACCTGACATACAACCACTACTCCATGTCTCCCCCGGAATGCGACGGTTCCATCAGCAGCTCTGCCTCAGGGGCGCCCTCTTATAGCAACAGCAGCGGCAGCGGCTTGGGGGCCAGCTCGACGAGCTACTATCTGGGGAGCGGCTCCAACGACTACGAGAGCGCACACTCGGCCAGCGGCATTGATTTCCAGGAATACATGCAGGACCGCTTTTCCAACACGTTCAATCCCATTCCGTTGGATCGGAGCATGGCGGTCCAAGCACAAACGTCAGTTTTTTTTTTCAACTTCCCCTTCTTCTTGCTCTCTCCCTTCTCTGCTGCTCCTGTTGCCCTTTTTGGTGGACATGGAAGAAGCGGAGGAGAAAAGAGAAGAGAGAAAAATAACGTGCATTCCTTTTTGCTTACATAGATTTGCGCTTCCGGGGGGGCGTTGGGAGGCACTAGATCTGGGAAACTCAACGCGAAGCATCGCGAACTGGTCGAGCTGCAGAAGCAGGCGCAGGCTCGGCTTGCCAAGACCAGGGAGCGATTTCAGGAAGGAATGCGAGATGCGCGCGAGGTGCGGGGAGATTTAGAGTGGACACAGAAGAAAGTCTCGTAAGTGTCTCGTGTTTGCCCCTCCTCCCCCGGTCTTGTGAGCGAGGTCTTCTCATTCCCGGTACGCGTGATATGGGACGCCATTGGACATTTTCATGCACATGTGTCATGGCGATGAAGTTGGGGCATGCTTCGCATGTAGATCCAACCCACTGCCGCCGCACACACTGATGTCCTCTCCTCTCTGTTCATGGTCCTTTCTGCCATCATACGGACAGGGTGGAACATTGGCAGCACCATCAGAAGAAGGGCTAATTTGGTGATTTTTTCTTTCTAGCTCGTTACAAGCGCAGGCCGCACGCAAGTACCCCAAGGAGTATCGCAAGGCCCGCGAGCGATATCCGTCGCCTGAGTACTGATTACTCTCACTGCGGGCCCTGTTTGTTCTTCATCACTTCTCCTCCCTGAATGGGAAACACCAGCTTCATTTCCGAAGCATGCAAAATGACCGGTTTTTCTTCTTATTGCTTTTCTTCAGCTTCCTCAACTGGGAGATGATACTTTTGTGTGGGTACGCAGCGGGAAGGAAAGAAAGACGGCACTGGCGAAGCGGAAAGCTCTGTTCGAGCCGGACTTGAGGTTGGCAGAATTTGTTCTTTTAAGACCGTGGCTGGACTGGGCGCTGTAACGAAATGGCAGATTTCAGACAAGACGGTAAAAAGACGCAACAACTCTGCAGAGAACCCCTCAGCGCGCTTCTTCTTTAGCAAAGATGCGCTGTCATCAGATCAGATCTTCTCTCTTTGCCCCCATACCACTGGGTTGAGCCAGCCAGCATACCACGTGGTCAAGGAATGGTCCGGCCGTCCATGTTTGTAGTTTACGATTTTCATGAGATACTATTGGCTAGATGAAACTGCATGATTGCGTGGCGGGGGACGCGTAAAAGAGCTGCACCTGCCACCATCGAGAGTCGGGGGCATCTTGGGCCAGGCGAGTGTGCATGTGCGACGCCAGGACTGGCAAGCCAAATTCCCGGTCTACCGCGCAGACGGCCCTGAGGGAATCCAGATGCCGACATCGAGCCTCAGAGGATGAATAATGTCGTCAAACTGTAGCCGTGGGCATTCTTTTTGGGGGCCTTGTGATGTGGGTATCAGATCAGCTGGAATTCTTGTTGTCCTTCTCAGCGCATCATCAACATTGGGTTATTGGCAAGCAACATCCTGCGGAGATTCTGATGCCCTGACGGACGAAAACGTCGCCAGACACGTAGTTTGGCCGTGGCCGTGATGCCAGGAGTGTAGCTATCGCCACAAATGGGATCGAGCAGCGGCTGCCCACCCTACCTCGACAAGGAGCAAGCGCAATGTGACAGAAGAGACCGTCTGCCGGTCATTAACTTTTCGTGTAAGTCGATTAGGCCTTTTCTGTTTATCAGGTCATGAATTCCATCCCGCATCACAAATGTCTCGTAGAGTTTTTTGCGACGCGGTCTTTCGAAACCACACAGCGACAGTTGCACAGTCGTCAACATCTCTCCTCTATGGCTCAATGCCAAATGTTTCAAAGAATTTTTCTTCCATCTCTTTGGAAAAAGAAGGCTGTGACATGTCTCTGCAGATGCGCCGAGGAAAAAAAAAGAGAAAAAAAAGGCCTGCTGCTCACTGAGTCTGCGGTCGCGCCTGTCCTGCCACCATCCAAGACCTCTTGCTCGGCAAGCCCATTGCCTTTTCGAGGCGCTCCCACGGGTTATCGTTTGATAAACTATCGTAGTACCCCTCGTACCAGGGCTTGCGCGGTCCGTGGTCCTGTTGTTGGTGGCGCTGGTGCTGCTTCTTCTGCGGCCAAGAAGAGTGCTGCTGCTGCTGCTGCGTCGACGACGACGACAACTCGGCGCCGAATGCCGCTGGCCGGGCCGGCAGTCCCACGAGATGAGCCGGCAGTGGTTGCAGAGCAGAGACGCCTTTATCTGTGGTGCTGGTGCTGGTGCTGGTGCTGGTGTTGCTGTTGTTGCTGCTTCTGTTGCTGCTGCTGTATTCAGTGACGAAGCTGGTGACGATGTTGCTGTTTCTGTGGTTGGCCTCGATGGTGTTGCTGCTGCTGCTTTTTCCAGGGATAATGATGATGGTGGTGGTGATGATGCTGTTGGTGTTGCGCGGATCCTGGCACTCCGTCGCAGCATGGCGGCGGTTCGCAGCGCAGTCGAATGGGGGAGCCTTTACGAAAGGATATCGAAGAACCTCTGGAGTCGTCTTGACATGGAAAGTGATACTCTGAAGACGGCGGCGGCTGGCAATCGCAGATGCTCGAGGCGAATGCTAGGGCGAGGCTGCCGCGCTTGGAGGGGGTTGCGTCATTCACTGATGAGCGTGAATGTGGTGCGGCTGAAGGACTCGCGCGCGCGCTCACGTCTCGACCGACCGGCTCATTTCACGCCACAGCGATGTTGCTATCGCCTGTTGCTTTTCTCTTTCTTTGTCCCCCAGAAGGAGCTGAGGTGTGTCGTTTGAGCTAGTTACGTTCTTGAGACCCTACTAGCGGCCCCTGTTCGCTCTTTTCTCGTCGCACTCCGATTCCGACGCCATAGTAAAGTGTCACTTACGGCACGGCCCGTTCCCATTCCGCCGGCTTTCATTCCATTGCTTATAAATTGACGCTCACTGTGCTTGAAACAGCCAGAGCGGACGCAAGCCTCTCAATGGTTGTTTCTTTACTTGCTGAATTGGTATTGAAAGCAAGGAGAGGAGGGGCGGCCAATTCTTTGGACCGTGCACTTGGGGCTACCCTACAGCAGCGTGCCCCTCTGCGAATATACCGGTCACCCGCGTGTCCAAGAAGAAAAGGAAGAGGAAGGGGAAGGGGAAGAGGGAGAAGAAGAGGAGGAGGAGGAAGAAGAAGAAAAGCAGAGCGACCTAAAAGCATGCAAATGTCATCATGGTGCCAGAGCACGGCTGTCGAATTCAGGTGTGAAGTTCTGTTTGGGCGCACGCAAACTTTTACTGACTGACTTGCCATCATGAGGCCAGATCACGGCTTTCGAATACTGGTGTGAAGTTCTGCGTGGGTGCATGCAATCTTATACTGGCTGACTTGTCATCATGATGCTAGATTACGTTCTGGTGTGAAGTTCTGCGTGGGCGCATGCAAACTTATACTGGCTGACTTGACAGCCAAGCGCTGGACGCCCGACAGAGGCTTCCCCAGTTCATCACGACATGAGCACGTCTCCTGCAATAGCAGAGGAGGCTTATTGGAGAGGGAAGCATGGGAGGGGTGAGTTTTGCCAAGAAACCAGTGCATATATTGAGCGGTCCGTCTACCTAATCTTCTATTTGGGAATGTTCTGCACAGGGTAGCTACGGTTCGGCGAAACGGTGTTGCCGCCTTGAACCTCCTTGTCGGTGTAAGCCGGGTACGCAATGAGACGGCGCGCATTGTTTACAACAGAAAAGGTGGTGAAGCCGCTGTGTGCGGAAGCGAGTCAGCCAGGCTCATCAACGAACCAATCACTCATTACCAAGTCGGCGAGAGAAAAGTAGACGTGTGTTTCGAACGTTGGGGGGAAGCACTCACTTTCCAGGGCCAAACTGACCCGACCATCCAGAGGTGATGGTGTAGTCACCGACAGTCAGAGGGCCTCCTTTTTCCTGCTCGTTCCGCGTGTGGAAGTTGACGGCAGTCGTTCCGCTCTGGTGGTTGTCGATCTTGAAGGTCCAGTCGCAGCCGGTCGTCGTGCAGAAGCGCTTCACATCGAGAAAAGTCCATTCCGGGCCGGCGGCAGCCATGGACATGGCCGTGGGAGCAGCCACTGCCGAGGTGGCGGCCAGCAGAGCCGCAACAATGGTCTGAGTGAAGTGCATCTTGGTGTCTCCTGGCGAGATAAAGAGTATACAACGAGGCGAGTTTTTGCAAATAGGTAGGTTGGAAGGGCAAGATGTGCTTGTTGAGAGGAATGAAGCTCGTTTGTTTCTTTGCTGCTGCTGATCTCAAAGTTTATTGCTGCGAGGCAGAACGATCCTTTTATAGTCCTCTGATGAGTCCCGATTTGTCTCTTGGTATATGATGATCTCATATTGGGGAGGCGTCTCCACGCCTGATAGTCAGGGGGTCGCCATCAAGACGTGCCATGACAGCAGAGTCGTGCAGCCGTGTTCTGGCCATCGTACCTGAGGACGGAACACGGCGGCACGTTCTGAACACGACATGATCTACGGCTCTCAGAGTTGCACCCGACCCACCTCTTGCGATCGAGTTACCACGAGAGGGAAGAAAAAGAAAAGGAAGAGAGATCTGAGTACATTCGGTGTGATGCCCATCGAGCCACGGCGGATCTTGCGCTGTTTCTGCAACGACCGTGCCTCGTTCGTGTTTCTCCGAGGGCCGCCTTTCCTTGCTGCATCTGCTATAACGTCAGTCTCATGTCGCTCTCCAGCCGCTGACCGCAGCAGCCCGTAGCGAATCACTACGAGGCGGGGGAAAAAAAGCCGCTCGCTCGCCGTTGCCCAGAGTGTCTCTCGGCCGCCTGCTGGGCCTCATACTGTGAGGAGGAGCAGATCATCCAGGTGGTCCACACACGCAAAATGGACCCGAAGAGGGAGGAAGGGGAGCACCACCGAAAGTCACGCGAGATAATCCGAACCCTGCCTGTCTGCCTGCCTTGCCATCGACGTTCACGTAAGAATAGCATGGACGCACATCCCAGAGGACCAGAGAAGGGCCTGGTTCGTGGGCAAAACGCGAAGCAATGCTACCGTCCCCCCACGACAGCTCGGACCCCCTTGTCTTTGCGTTCGTTTGGTAGTCGCCTCGCCGCCCCCAGAGAGGTTTCCCGGGGGCGCAGGGGAGGATGTGGGCGCTGAAAGCTGGAAACGTGCGGGGAACGACGAGCCGATGGAATTTTAGATTGGGACGAGGGGGGTGCCCGCTATAATACAGCTAAAGAGCTCGTATTTCCACGAATAGCACAGCTTCACGGCCGCGTCGGGGAAAGGCGCCTTTCTCAGGTCAGACGGAGCAGCCAAGACAGCGCGCCATTGGCGTGCGTGCGTGCGTGCATGCACTGCACCGCCCTTTCACTTCACTGAGCTGCACGACAGCAGCCGGTTGCGCTGCCATCAGAAGGGGGAAATCTAGTGCTGAGATGAAGGGTGGGAATCATGCCGCTAAAACGCATAATGAGCCTGGGTCGGCCGGCGTTCCCCTCTTCGAGGGACGATCCCCCCCAACTTGCTGGGCCTTGCGCAAAACTTGAGATCGATGGCCTCGGAATATACATACTTTACGTAAGTAGGGAGCCCTTGATCCTTCTCGGCAGCGTGTGCCGACACTTGGTCTGCCATCACCTGATGATTCGGCCAGTCCCCCCAATCCCCTCTCTTCATCCTATCCCTCAACATGCGCAGTCGTAAAAGACCCATTCGGCCGACTCGCTCGCCCAGGATCCATCCGCCCTCGATCTTTGTCGGGATGCCTGCCGATGGAGCCTCGGCGCCAAGCCCCGGCGACGGCAGAATACGATGTCGTTTGCATGTTGCATCAACCATGGGATGGGGAGGCGAGGAGCTGAGAGGTGGACATTCTGTGTGTGAGGCGTTGCATTGCATTGCACTGCGCCGCACTCGCTGCTCTCGCCCGGCGCCTCGGAGACTCGAAAAGGCCAGCATAAGAAAGAGTACACACGAAGTAAGCAACTGCGCGCGTCCGCATTTGAGAATGCTCGCCCCCCTTTGCTGGTGCTGCATAGTACACGGTTCGCTCGCCCGAGGAAAAAAGGGGCCGACTCGGGGCAACGACACGGATGCATGTACGTAGATGTGCAAGGCTGACGCATATCGCAAGCAATCAGTTGATGGGTAACGCTGCTGAGTCGCGAAACTGGTCGTGGAGTTTCGTCGAATGCGACCACGCCGTGGAGCAAAGACATTTCCTCCTCCTCCTCCTCCTCCTTCTCCTCCTCCTCTGGCTGCCCAGTTTGCACAGATCCTTTTCCAATTTCTTTGCGCCAGGCCTTTGGCTACCATGTTCATGGCATTGGCCTCCGCTTCACGCGCACACGGCAGCATGAGAACTGTACATTGTTGAAATTTGGAAAATTGTGCTTCTATCGTGTAAGTGGCGTGACGGGACTATCATTGCCCCCATTTCCCCGTCACTTCGGTTACATTTTCCATGCCGCCCGCCTCCAGGAACAAGTGGTTCGGGAAACCTCATGACAAAAGAAAAAAAAAAAAGCGCGAACGGAACCGAAGAGAGGGAAAGAATCGCCAAGTCACTTGTCATTTGTCAGTAGTCACCACGGAACCCAGCGAGCATTGACCGTTCAAACCTTCTGTCCCACTCGCCCAGATGGAGGTTTGCTCATTCATGCGCATTCGGCCAGACGGGAAAGCTGAGCCACCCCAATAAAACGCCCAAACAATGATTGCAATTCTGCGCGCTTCCCTGTCGCATGCATCGCCCTCGCTCTTGGCGCAGCAAACAGGTTCAACTTATACCGAGACCGGTGGTCTTGTCTGCGATGGGTTGAGCAGGCCGAGTGAGGCACCTTCTGAGTTGAGACCGGGACCCCCGTCGAATGACTGACTGACCGACTGACTGACTGACTGACTGACTGACTGAATGATTGACTGATTGACTAAATGACTGACTGGCTGACTGACTGACTGCGGTCAACGGGAAAAGGGCCGCGCTCTACGAATGAGACTCCTCACCGAGCCGGCCCCAAAAAAAAAGTCAGTCTGTACGTCTGAAATGAAATGAAAGCCGCGCATTACATTCGGCGCGAGGCTGGTACGACTTCACCGCTGCGGATGGAGGGCATTTATTTTTCATGTGCACTTTTCAGTGCTGCCCGCGGCCAATCACGACTTGAGATGACAACCAGCATCGCGGACCCTGTCGCTTTCAGGAAACCTTGCTTTGCTCGTGCTTCTGATGGAGTTACCCAGGGAGATGGTGTTGGAGAGACCGACAAGTTTGCGAGGACTTTGCGAGAGGGCAGTCCCATGAGACGGAAGCAAAAACGTCTCAAGTTTGGCTGTACTGACCTCTTCCTATCAATGCCGCGCCTCGTGTTTCTCCTTCTGTCTCGCCGTCATCGCCGGCCCCTTTCTCATATTCATAGCAATCACTACCAGCGTGAACAATGGCCGGCCTCTGGAGCTGATGGGGCGACGCCCGCAACATCGTTAGCCATGACGCCCGGCCCTTGCGACTTTTGCTTGCAGGACAGAGTTGTAGCACTGCGCGCCGGCCACAACCCCTGGGGGCCAGCACTGACGCCCAGAATCTGATTACAGAAAAGGGATACCTCGTCACTCGGTCAGATGCGTCTCACCGGCAGCCGTCATGGTCAGCAATATCCCTTGCGGCAGCCTCGGCCGGCTCGACACAACACGGAGATACGGGCTGGTGCGAGAAGCGGCTTGAATCCGGAAGGGTGGAACTTGCATTCTGGATCATCGATGAGCGGACAGCCCGTGAACAAGGATGCGAGACAAGCACCGCTCTTGCTTAACTATGAGTTGGCCTGCGTGACAATCAGCAGTGCCGATTTGGTAGCCTCCTGGTGAACGCAGACTGGCACCTCTCGGCTCGTAGGAACACCGCCCACAGGGAGACTTTTGCCTTATTTCCATTGGGACCCATGCATGCGTCGTCGTCCAAGTGGAAGAGCTGGCCTGTGATGGACCGACTCGTTGCCATTTCTTCGGACAGACATCTCCGGTCATCACCCGTCTTGTGTGCCATGTGAGTCTAGCGCGGACTGACATTGCGAAAACCCCCCAGCGTCACTGTGGCCAAAGGCTAAGATCATCACTACCGTGGCACTAAACATCGAGGAGCCAATTTCAGCGTCGCGCACTACGGGGAGTACGGTGAAGAATGCCGGAGAGAAATTTCGTGGCATCATCAGCACCACCTCTTTCTCACATCATGGTCAAGATCAATAGTCATTTTATATTTGCTGCATGCTGGTGCAAAAACTAGCGTCATTTCGTGAGAGGCTTGATCCGGCTCACGATATGATCCGTATATGCCGACGTGGGCGAATCATAATCGACAATGTAAATCGATATGGAAACATATCCATGGGCGACGACATATGTCTCGCCAGGCAAGGAGCAGTCGCCGTTGATGCAGACATTGATGCCCGCAGCATACGGCTTCAAGTTTGCGTAGGAAAATGTGCCCTTCTTGGGGTCAAGCACCGCCTCCGAGATCTGGGCATTGCCGCTCATTCGAGCATGCACGATCTTGGGGCTGGTGTTGTTCTTCGTCAGGGGGGGGATGTTGACGCTCAAACCATAGCCCAAAGGAAGCAGAGGCGCCCCCTTGGGCGCACTCTTGATCACCTGATCGACAATCTTGACAGCTACCTGGGCGATCCATGTCGCCTCGTTGGTTTCATTCTTGATGTCGAGATAGGACAGCTTCTTGTTGCTGGCCGAGATGGCGATGCTGGGAATTGATCGCTCTGTTGTGACATACCTGGGGAAGGGGGCGAAACGGTAAGTACACATACTGGAGGCAATGCGGAAATGAGACGGGGATAGACAGTAGCTCACGAGGATCCGGCGGTGCCTGAAAGAGTCCAGACGAAAGGACCCAGGTTTGTTCCAAAATTGGGCCCGCTCAGATGCAGGTCTGGCACCTTAAAGTTGGCAAACTTGGGCAGGACGTAGTCAAGAGCGACAAATGTTGTGGCGGCGGGCGTGCCATTGTAATACCAAATATGACTGTCCTTGGGGTCACGTCCGATCTAGCCATACGTCTCAGTTCAATCCTGATTTTTTTTGTTTTTCGGCCGCGGTTATCAACAGCACTTACTGAAGGTGCGCCCTTGGGAATCAAGTCAAATTGCGCGGGGCTGGTGAGATTTGCCTCGGTGGTGAATTCAGCCCGGCCGCCCTGGCCACTCTGCTCGTCCGAGGGAGCCACGATCCAAGCTTTTTTTTTTTTGGTATCTTGTAAGCATCGAACCTCGCTGCTTTTGCCTGCGGAGAAGGAAAGAAAGGAAGACTTACCATTATGTCCGGCCTTTCTCAGCAGACGATACAATTCGCGCAGATTGCCTGACCCAAACCCATCGTCGTTTGTCAGCAGTATGTTTAATGCCTGACACGTTGAGGCACACGCAATGGCGACCCGAGCAACATTTGAGAACCGCATTTTGTTTTGTCTGGATTTCTATGCGGAACGCTTACATCGGACGGGAACATTACTCTGAAGAGATGCGGTGTGCGGCGAAGCTCTTATAGTAGAGTTTTCCGCAGCTCATCAGCTGGACCGCACGATCCATGGGTGGCCCAGTGTAAGATCGAGGCTAGCTCGGTGAATCGCCGAGATACAGCATCGCGTGCTGACGATTCCCAAGCCGCACATCTGCACGTTCCTGGTCTGGGCCAGAATGATTGGTCCGAGGCGGGAGACAAGCTCTACGTATTAAAGCCAATATTCCGAGGCAAGACGTCACTGCCCCCAGCCCAGCCCAGCCCCTGCTTATGACGGTTGCTGCCGTCAGACACGGACTGGTGGTACCCATCCAGGGGAGCCGATAAGGCCTGGTGGTGACCGTTGTGTTCGGTGGCTGGTGGTGATTGACGAAGAAGAAAAAAACCCGCAGTTGGCCACTCATGTCGCTCAAAATCGGCGCAGACGTCATCCATGCCTATTTTCTTTTCCTTCCCGGTCTTGGAAAACTGGGTCATTGCATCTTTATTAATGTTGCGGGAGACGGCTCGCTACGTACCTTACTTCGAGAGGCACCGCCAGGTCTTCCACGTACCATACGTCCGGGCGTCGATCCTGGCACTCAGGCACCCTGATGAGCGGTTGACCCGGATTTGCGGGCGTGCTCAGCCGGCGTGACCAGCTTCTTGGCGTACGTCGCCAGCGCGCACCAGGGCGCGGCGACTAGAATGACAACCCGGCCTAACAACGCACCGAATGAGCACTTGGCCCCAGCGACACCAGTTTGTCATCGTCGCGTAGCTCGAAAGGCCAAGCTCGGCGCCTGTGGGCCGGGGTTCCTCGTGCGGCAGTGACAAACGTAATTACATGAGCGAAAACAGAATGCGATACTCACATAGGTACGTAAAGTACCTGTTAGACAGCTCTGCTGCAGCAAGCCCCGGGCATTCGTCCTCTTCTCCATCTCGCCGCACCTTCTCTCAATGAGGAGCATAGATTGGATCAAGCTGGCGCCCCTGGCCTGGCTTTGCCCGCCTTGTCGAGCCTTCCCACAAGAGCCAATTGACTTGCCGCACCGTTTGTGCCTAAGTATGCATTCGTCAAGGGCGTGTCTCACTATCTCTGAAAGACGGAAAAGATGCTTCCTTTGATGCAATACTCCGTGCTCGTGCCCACCTTTTTATTTTTTCTTGTTTCTGTCCTCTGTTTCCCTTCCCTTCCCTTCCCTTCCCTTCCCTTTTGTTTCTGTTCTACCTGTTTTTCTTTTACTTCTCTGCTCTTCTCTCGTAGCATTGAACCTTCATGGACAGCTCGCATCAACGACGCCTTCACATCTGCTCTGGCTCTGACTTGGTCATCTCGCCTCACCGGGCATCTGCGGGCCTGCATGTCGCCATACACGGCGTCCTTCCATTAGACAATACGTCGTGCGGATGCTCAAGGGTCCGCCGTCATCGCAGCTCGTTTGGGAGGCGGGCATGGGTTCATGACACGCCCTGACCTGGAATTGAATCCAGAATGGGCGCGCATGGGTATAACCAATCTATGGGATCCAGGTCGTCGGAGGCGAGATGGGGTGGGCATACCACGAACAAACGTGATGGTGATGAGAGACGATGGTTCGAAGAATTTCCCAGTGCGTGACCATGTCAGCACCTCCTTAAACGCTGTGATGCACACTGTCTCCCGCAGTTTGGACAGTCTGCGGCCAAGCCTCGAAAGCTGGCTGGGGTGGGCCAGGAGGGTGGGCTGCAGAACCACGAAACGTGGCTATCCTATGCGCGACAGGAGACACGACACTCGTGGAGCAGGGAAACTCGTACATACTCGTGTTGTTCACAGCTCAAGGTTTGCAAAATCCTGCAAGTTGTCTCGGAAAATCTAAATTGGGCTAGTCTGGTGCCTTCCTTCCCTTCCTCGCCTTGCTCTTTCCCAGCCCCATCAGAATTAAGCTCTGGTCTATCAAACCCAAATCTCAGGAGCGTAAATAAAGGTGACTCAATCTTGTCGTCCATGGTGCACAAAAACAAACAAACAACGGACCAAAGCTGCAATAGTCTACCTACAAAAAGGGGCCCAATCCCTCCACTGAAGGCTGAGTGGGTTATCATCCCGACAACACGGGTTATCTTCATTGCCCACCTTTGATCGCTAGTCGTAACAAGTCGCCGCCGATGATGATACTCGACCGACAAATATTGCGATATAGCAGCCTTGGCTGCGTCTTCGCTGTTTCTTCGATTATTAAGCTGAGGCTGTCGAGACCTAAGAATGTCTAGGAGTCAGCCCGGAGGCTGAGTGGGCAAATCCGAATAAAGATAATCATCATGGAGTTATCAGATCACCAGGTCCTTGGTTTCGTCATTGCCCACCTTTGATCAACGCAAGTCGTAACCAGTCGCCGCCGATGATGATACTCGACCGACAAATATTGCGATATAGCAGCCTTGGCTGCGTCTTTGCTGTTTCTTCGATCGTTGAGCTGAGGCTAACCTAAAGAATGTCTGGGGTCAGCCCGGAGGCTGAGTGGGCAAATAAGAATATTATATTATCATCATGGGAGTTGTCAGACAACACGGGGTATCTTCAGTGCCCACCTGAGGAAACGCAAGTCAGAAAGAAGCCAATGATGACACCCAATCGATAACTTGCGATAACGTAGCTCGGCTGCGTCTTCCGCTGTTTCTTCGATCGTTGAGCTGAGGCTATCGAGACCTAAAGAATGTCTGGGAGTCAGCCCGGAGGCTGAGTGGGCAAATCCGAATAATATATAATCATCATGGAGTTACCACACCAGCAGCCGCATTATGAAGCCAATGATGACACCCAATCGACAACTTGTGCGAGTTTTGCGATATAGTAGCTCGGCTGCGTCTTCGCTATTTATTCGTTCGTTGATGGTCGTTGAACTGAGGCTATCGAGATACCTAAGAATTTTTGGGAGGTCAGCCCGAAGACTGAATGGGTAAATGGGGTAAAGGTATTGTCATCATCTTTTGGTGTCAGATGCCCTTGAAGTGTCCTTACTACTCACCTTGGATCAGCGCAAGCGCCACTTTTGGTAAAAAAAAAAGCCAATGATGACACTTGACCGGCAGACTATGCGATGTGGTGTCCACGACTACTATAAAGCTATTCTTCGATCTGAGCTGAGGCTGCTGAGACCTAAAAGAGAGAAGGTGGGATATCAGCCCGGAGGCTGAGTGGGCAAATAAGAATAATATTTGATCATCATGGAGTTATCAGATCACCAGGTCGGGGTTTCGTCATTGCCCACCTTGAATCAGGGCAAGCGCCACTATAAGTCAGAAAAAAGCCAGGTGCTAGAAAGGAGCCGATGATGACACTCTTCCGGCAGCTTTGGCGATATAGTAGCCTTGGCTACGTTCTCGCTATTTCTCCGATCGGAGCTGAGGCTATTGAGACCTAAGAGAGAGAAGGTGGGATATCAGCCCGGAGGCTGAGTGGGCAAATCCGGTGTAAATATATTTGGGTAGAGTCCTTCATCACCCACCTTGGATAACGAAAGTCAAAGAAGCTATCGATGGCACTCGACCAGCAGCTTTTGCGGTGGAATAGCTTGAATTGGCAGTTCTCTGCACCTTTCGCCGCATTGAAAGCTGAGGCTCGCTGCTTACCCCCTTGCCTAGAAGACTTGGAATGCTTCTCGATTCGAAGAGTCAAAAGAGTTTCTCTGTCATGTCTGACTGGAAGTGTTCACCTGCAAAGGTTTGTGAAGTTGAGAGGCACTCAAGGTCGACGAAAAAGACGCAAAAACAGAAAGAGAAAAAACAACAGGCCAAGGCGGAAGTGAGAAGGTGGACGAATCTCATTGGCAAAAGAAAAGATGACACCTGTGGTGGTTGCTGATAGGGTTGGAGTAGAAGAGTGAGTGAGTAAAGGGACGAGAAGAAGATGGGTTTTATAGTCGGGAGTACTAGCTTTGTATCTTCTCTGAGCTTGATCATTCTTGCCGACGCCGAGAAGCTGAGGGTCAGATGGCAGGACCTCAAAGCCATGGTCATTTCCCATTTCAGGCAAGTACTGTTGCTTCAAGAGGAAACAGCATGCATCAATATTCGATTTTACATCGCCACTGAGATCAAGGGCACGACTCTCGGCTTCAAGTGAAGCTCTTTTGAGAACCAGCGCCTGTTTCTCAATCAATCCAGAACGCAACTATCTCCCATTTTTATCTACGAGTACCGTGACAAGCTTGATTTTGTATGGTCACAGATCTGACTTCAATTCAGGTGGCCCGCGGCCTGGTGCCCAAGAGGGTTTTCCCGGAAGGAGCAGTTTCCGGGTGACGAAATCGACTCGCCAAGGAAAGGAACGCGTTCGCTTCCCCACATGAAGGAAACGTATGGCAAGCGAGCCTCCTTTCGAATTTCCGTCCCAGGATCTACTTACCTACCTTATGGGTACCTGCATAACCCTTGGGAGTAGGCAGGTCCATGACTGGAAAGACACTGCCATTGCGACACAACTGACTCCTACCTCCTCGGCTGTCAGCCTCACTCTTCACCGGCAGCAAAGAGCCATGATTGGCCAACCAGTCTCCTGTCTAGTACGTAATCATGATACTGCAGGCACCATCGGTTTGTCGTTGGACGACGTTGCTTCTGCGGACATGTGCTGCGGTGGCACCCGATCCCATTGCGGCAATCTGATGTCCCCTTTGCTTCCTTCACGTCGTATCATGGTGGCCGGTACCCAGGCAGGTGGGCTACAGTTCGCAGGTTGACTCTTGTCTACATTCTAAACGAGCGCACTTGCTCGGGAACTTGCCTCTTAACAGAGCAACTGGGTTTGCCGACCTCTGCACCTTTCTCGCCCCATTGCGAGAAGCGACACAGATTGGTAGGTGAGAAGGCAAGCACGTCATTATTTCCTGCCTTTTCCAACAGCTGACTCACGCGAGTGAGCAGGTTGCTCGCTTCCGGGCGATGTCGTGTTCAAGAAATGGAGGAAGCCACACTTGCCTTACACGGGAGGTGGAGGAGTCCAGCCTGGCATATGGCGCTTGTCCGCTTGAGAACCGCTCATTGCTACGCATGCAACGTGTGGCACAAAGCCTTATTGATATACGATCGAAATTGACATGTCTGTGATTGAGACACGCGGGGGCAGCGAGGTCGTTGTGAGAAGAAGTCGGGCGGGAATCCAAGCGACGTGGGGAGGCCGACTCCACTGAGAGGATAGCAGAAAGACTAAAGCCAAAGATCAAAAGGGCATGATGGAAGTCTTTGTTGATTTGCCAAAGGAAAAACAACAGTGAGACTCTGCTAGTGGGAGATGACCGATAAGACAGGCTGATTCATACCGCACCCTTGCAAGTCACATCGCCCAGTGAGCCTTCGACCGAAATGGAGCTTGGAGAAGAATGAGTCGCCATTATGAAACCACGCAACCATCTGAAAGACGGAGAACAATGCAGTATTCCTGAGCTCTAATCCCTCACCTGCGGCAAGCAGCTTGGTTCCACACGCGCAATCCGCGCAATTGCGTGTTGTCAGTCCGCTCCCCAAAGTGCTTCTTCAAGTAGCCTAGACGTGGAAACGCGAGATGCTCATACTTACCAAGTTCTACTATTCAGATACTTTCGTGATGGATTCCATGGATGGACGCATTTCTGCTCGGCGTCTAGTACCTAAAAAGCTGTCCCAGTCGCTGTCGTATGATGGAGAAAGACATCACCACGACAGCTTCGCACACCAATAGACTGGCCAGATCCTTTGGGACTCATCCTCCGCATGCGCGTGTTTGCATCATGGCCAGACTGTCCCAAGTATCAACAAAAGATGCATTGGTATCCATTCATCTGCAGTTTGCGGCCCGCAGAGGTTGCTCTTCCGGGGGGGAGCAGATCCCAATGACGCCAGGCGCGACGCGCGACAGCCACAAAGGTCAGCGCACCAAGAGCCGGCGGCCACGAGCCGTGGGACGTCAGCTCAGAGTCGCACATACGTATATGTCCCTAGGAAGTTGGCATTGTTCCCCTGGTAAACGTGACCAGCATCAAGTTCACCCGCTCCAAAGACACTGCTCGTCAATTATATCTGGCTTCTCGCAGATGATTATTACTTCATGGCCCGTCGATGAAACGGCGGAAACGTTCCATGGTGCCTGGACGGGGAAAACAAGTTGCATCATCGGACTGCTTCAAATAGTGGCCGCTGTACGTACTTCGTGGAAGGCCTCAATTCCGCTTGTCCGTCAAGCAGTAGTGCGCGATCGTTGCGAGCACGTCCATGACGATGGCACGGCCAATCCTCCGGAACTCAGAATGGCCAGCAACGCAGTGAAGCGAAAGATGGATACGCGGTCAGTGGTTTTGCCCTCATCAGCCGTCCGATTGATCTTTGACCAACAACGCGAGCGGTGTGTCTTGCACCGTGATGACGCGGTCTCTTGTCTCTATTTCGTGTGTAATGTCGATCGGAAGCCAAGACACACACAAGCTCAATGGGGGCAGAAATTGGCTTTGGCTTATTTCCGGCGATGCGCCACGAGGCGTCTCCTCGTGTCCTTCCGGCCCGTCCCGCCAATCTGCCACTCGCAGTCTTTCGAATAGATGAGACGAATCCGAGTGGGAAGATTGAGGGTTGGAGAGGTCAATTTGGTACAAGAAAAGAAAAGAAGATACTGCGGAAGCTTACTGAACAAAAGATGATGAATCTTTGCTACTTGTTGGACTGAAATGAGCTTCATGCAAGACAGCGATGCTGGCTGGCAAAGACATCCATGAGACAATTTGTATGCGTTGCGGGCTCTGCGCAAAGAACACTGCACTCCAGCACCTTTCTGCGAGGAGCGAGTGGTTTAAAATCACTTGATTGAAGACTGAAGAGAATATGGGAAGAGCAAGTGGTCACATGAAATAAAAATTCCCCACGCCAGAGATGCTAGAGGTGAGAGAAAGAACAGTGAAAGCATATGATGATGTGGCTCCTCTGGGAGCTGGTAAGACGTCAGTCAGCATCGACAAGGCGTGGCGAATCCTAGGCCTTCTTTTAAAAGCCTCCATAGCCACAGATCAAACACGAAACTGACGGTTTCCTAAAATATCTTGATCGTCTCATATCTCGTGAGACGACATTGAAGCTTCGTGTCGCGGGTTCAGATCAAATTATCTCAATGGAGAGACGCGCCATCCACTGACGGCCACCGTTTTTAGCAACGCTGGTAAGCATGCGACTTTTTGCGAAGCCGATGGCAGACGGCAGACGGCAGACGGCAGATGGCGCGACACTTCTTTTTGCCAATTCTCCGTCCCTATTTCTCCTCGGCTGATTATTTGACCCTTTGACCCTTTGACCGTGCAGCTGGCGAATTCTGTGTCGCCGCGTTGGTGGTGGTGGTGGTGGTGGTGGTGGGCTGACCCCAAAGAAGACGGACAAGGCGCGGGCGCGGCTGCGCGCCTCGTTTAGCGCTTGTGAAACAATTGGAGGTACATAATAGTAGATCTCACATGTGGGATCGCCCAGAAGACGTGCTGGAACAGCTGTGCTACTGTATCCTGTGGGTCCGTGGCCATAGAGATTGCTGTCCTGCGCCACTGCTAGCTGGTTCGGGTAAAGAATTCGCCAATCCAGGGCCGCGTGCCTTGGGGCTGACAACCTTGAATCTGGACCATGAATCCCAACCCAACGTCTTCTCACGCCTTCGTCGCCTGCCTAGCACCACATTTTCTCTCCGCCCCCATCTCGACCACATCGCGTGCGCATTGTTTTGTGCCCGCGGCTTATTGTTCTTCTCCGTTGAGGCCAGAACTATGAGCCCACGCGCATTAGGCTGCCCGCCCAATTCATTCTGATGGTTGTGACGGTGGAGCGATGCCGTTTCCGGTCGAGGGCATCCGTACCGATCGACCGTCATTGACCTCGCATGATGTTCCCACGATGAGTACCGCGCGGCAGGATCCTGCAAGAGTCAGCCCTTCGTCATGGCTTCTCTCTTCGTGGTCTTTGTTCTGCGTAATGCGCCCGTCACTCAACATCTGTGTCGCCCGAGAACGCGGAGACGTGTGCTGCCGACGAAAAGGAAAAATCGTCCTGCCCTGTGGTACACTCAAGGCGGACTCGCATTTTTTCGGACTCCAACATCTCATGCAATGCACCTTTTTTTTGGGGTCAATGCGGGAGCGCCGAGAGCTATTGAAGGTCTGAAGCACTTCTCGGAAGTTCCTCGAATGTGCGCTTCTCAGCTCGCAGTTATTGTTGGCACTTCCAGTGTTGGCTACGACGACTCGGCAAGGTCGTGGTGGCGCTCGCCAATTGAGGGCGTCAATGGAAGTTCCTGCCCTGGGCTGACTGGTCAGTGCATCCTGAAGACTTCGACGCCTTGCCGCCAGTCTGCGGACGGTGTGTTTTATCTGACAAGGCGTGTGAACATGCTACCCAAACGCCTCGGTGAGATCCTCCCCTTTGAGCTTTCCAGACGCTTGGCGGACGATGATGAGCAAACCACGTACCACAGTTCACGGAGACGTCTTTTGAAAACACTTCAGAGCGTTTCTGAGCAGGGCCAAGCTGCTTGCGTTCTGTGCTTTCCTTCGAGTCAGTGCAGCCGACTCGTGCCATGTTGTGGCCCGTGTTATGGCCTGCCGATTCCAGGCAACATTGCGATAGTCGACAGCAGTATTTGCTTCCAGCAAATCATGTGGCTGCTGGTGTGTAAATGCGCAACATGACGGGCCGTGCTTCTCCAAGCTACCGATTTTGCCCACGGCGCCGGGCTTGCCGAATCCGAGCTGCCTTGACCGAGAAGATCAATCTTTGCGCTCTGTGGCCTTTCTAGACCAGAACTAGCATTCTGGACCACAATACCAAAGGGAATGGGCCTCAAAAGACCTCGTGGCGAACAGGGCCCTCATGATCAGGAAAATCCCTAGTTTGGCCTCGCCGGGCTGACACTCTGTCCTGCAAGGAGGCTTGTCATCGAATCCTGCGGCCCCCTCTTTCCCCCCCCTTCAAACTAGGTTGCAGCTCTTCCTCGCTTAACAGAAGAGGAAACGCAATATGATTGGAGACTCAGAGCCGGAACTACCGGTCTGGCGACCCTCGCTGTGCCGGAAAAAGTCATATGAGCATTTCCCCATTTGAACTATGGAAACACTCTCCAGGTCCTACCTGTATTGAAGGTTGAGCGTTTGGGGGTCGCGAAGGGATGAGGCGTCAGAAAGCCCCTGTCAGCCTTGGGCGACTCTATCACCAAAAATGACCTGCTGCGCCCGACATCTCAGTCTTCGGACAGCGTGGGAAGCCCGGTCTCGAGAGGAGGCATGTATACACCCTGCTCGTACGAGCTCGTCGGCTCAGAGTACACGTGCAAAAGAGCCAATCGGCTGCGGTCTTGGAAAAGAAGCCTCAACGTATTGTTGGACATTCTAATCAAGAGGTGAGATGGTGCCTCTGTTCTATTTGCGTTAGGCAGTATGGGACGCTCCTTCTCAACTATTGTCAGGCCCATTGTCGCCTACCTAGGTTTTGTATATAAGATGCTTGCCCAGCGAGATGTATCCTGCCACGTCTGACTTGCTCGTGGCCTGACAAGCCAGACTGTCCTACCCCAGTATCCTTATGGCGCGCTTTCTAGCCCTTAGCCTCTTCTCCAGCAGCGTCCTTGCCGCAGGCAGCTGGACCCCCCAACACATCAATGATCTCAATCAGACTTTGCGTGGAAAGGTCAAGGCTCTTGAGCCTTTCGCTCGGCCGTGCTTCTCTCTCTACGAGGGGAGACAGGTTCCTTTAGACCAGACCGAGTGTTCCAAGATACAACAGCATTACAACTCGCCAACATTTCGTAGCGGGTATCCGGGAGCATACATGTACGAACAGTCTTCCATGTGTGCGTCAAATGCAACCTCGGCGGACGAGTGTCTGCTGAACATTTCCGACCCCAAGAACGCAGGCGCCTTTGAGCAAAAGAGCTGCAACCAAGGCGAAGTGCCCCCATTTTACATCGAGGTCAAGGAGGCCAACGACGCGGTACAAGCGTTCAGGTACGCCGCCAGAAGTGGCGGGAAAATCGTCATAAAAAACAGCGGCCACACCTTCCAGAAAGACAGCAGCCAGAAGGGAGCGCTGATGCTGTGGACGCGCAACCTCCGTACACTGAAACGCGACAGGGCATTCGTCCCGGAAGGATGCTCGGCTCGTGAAAGCTTCAGCGTCATCACCACCGGCGCCGGGATCAACTGTGGCGAGGCCTATGACTTTGCCGAGGACAACGATGCCACCATCGTATGTGCGTACTCTGCGACGGTCGGCCTCTCCGGCGGCTTTGTGCAGAGCGGCGGACACGGGGTGCTGAGCCCTTCTCTGGGCCTTGCAGTCGATCGCGTGGTTCAATTCACCGTTGTTACTCCTGACGGTCGAGTGAGGAAGGCAAATGCGTGCCAGAACAGGGATCTGTTTTGGGCGCTCCGCGGCGGCGGCGGCGGCACATTCGGCGTGGTCATCGACGCGACGCATCGCGTGGAAAACAGGATCCCCATCGCTCTTGCGTCAATCGGAGTCGATCCTGCCAGCAAGACTGCCGTCTATGGCTTCATGGACGCACTGGTGGACGATACCCTTGCCTTGGCCAAAGATGGATGGGGTGGCCACATCTACGGCAACAAGATCGTCTACGTGAACCCGAAAATGACGAGCGAGGCCCAAGCGAAAAAGTCGATGAACAAGATGATCCAAGTGGCGCGCCGGTATGGCGGCACAGCCAACATCACAATCGTCCCGAGTTTCCACACGATATACAAAGACTACATCATACCCAGCGCCCAGCCCGTCGGCTTGCTGACCCTGATTAACCTCCGGCTGATGCCAGACCGCGTGTTTTTCACGCCACAGTTGAAAAGCAACCTGAAGCAATATTTCAAGGAGTTCATCGATGCCGGCAAGCTGCCCTACATCCCAGTCAGTGGCCCCTATACAGTCAAGGACACCACCAAAGGAACATCCGCACTGCCGGCGTGGAAAAACACCATATGGGAATTCGGCGACGCTGCGTACTGGAAGTGGAATCAGACACTCGATGAGCGCATCCAGACTGTCGAGTCGGTGCAGCAACTCAGCGCCAAGTACAAGACGCTGACTGACGGCGGAGGCGCGTACAGAAACGAGGGCAACCCTTTCAACCCTGACTGGCAACGCGACAATTTCGGGGGCCTGTACGGGCCTTTACTCGAGGTCAAGAAAAGATACGATCCAAAGAGTGTGCTCCACTGTCATAAATGCATCGGATGGACAGATAAGGACTCGCAGGCATCCTGCTTCGGCATCTTTGAGAGTGGGAAAACCGTGCAAACATGACGGGAATGGTCATGCGGAATGAGGAATGCAGCTGGGGGGTCGTACAGGATTTTTGGTGTACAAGTGAATTGTTCCACGTCAATGTACAAAAAGCTGCGCTTGCTTTGGTGTTCAGCTTCAACGGCGCGCGTGAAACCCTGGTGATTTCGTCCGTAGAAAACAGAAATTGAAAAAAAAAATCGATAACACCGACGTCGGCAGAAGGTGCGTCTCTGCTCCTGGCTGGAACGTGACGCCCTGCGCAACACAGTGTCTCCCGCTCACCCATTTGACAAGCCGCGAAAGAAAAAGAAAGAAAAAAAAGTCGGCGAAACCATGGATAATAACGACCGCTCCGCAATGCTATGAGTTTGTAGCAACAGTATTCACACGAGCAGATTGTCATCACCGAAACATGTCCAGCAGCTGCTGCATCGGCCAAAAAAAAGTCGGCGAAACAATGGATAACAACGACCGCTACGCAATGCTACAAGTTTGTAGCAACAGTATTCATACGAGCAGATTCTCATCATCGAAACATGTCCAGCAGCTGCTGCACCGGCCACGCGTGCGTATCGCGATATTTCTCGACCACGGTCCTGATGGCGCGTCGCTCGTAGTGGTCCGTGAAGTAGTCGCCGTAGACCTGGATGCCAAAGGCGGCGTGGACGAGCGCAGGCGGCGAGGCCGGGTTGCAGAGCGCGATGCCGCTCTGCTCAATCAGCAGGATCCTCACCTCGTTCTCGGCCTGTCTCCAGCTGGACCTGGACGCCGCGCTTGTCCTGCCCAAGCAAGCAAGGTAAGTAAGTACGTTATTGATCAGAGAAACCCGCACTCGACTCGACATGGTTTGCCTCGCCTCCGCCTCGCCTCGCCTGCTGACTGACTGACTTACTTGAGCTGGGGATTCTCGGCGACGAGAACCGCTTTGGCTAGGAGGCTGAGCTGCACGCTCGTCACCTCAATGTTGGACCGGTACCACACGGTCGGGAATATCTCGCCCTTGGACTTGTCGGCCGGCTTTCTGAAAATCGGGTGCACGTCTGCCAAGACGCTTGTCTCGAGGTGCTCTTGCTGATCCCATAGTCTCGCTGAACGTTTTTTATCAATTCCCAAGTAAGGGGAAGAAGACATTAGCGGTGCTGGTGCAAAAGAAAAAGAAAAACGAAAAAAAACTTCTTGGCGCGTGGAGAGGCGCGCAGACAGGCAGGGCAGCTCACCCCATTCCTCAGCAGAGCTTTCGCCCCATTTCCATCTCGCCACTTCCACCAGATGCATCACGCTCTTGTTCGCCGGCGACGCCTTCTGCCAGAACTCCGGCGCCAGGATGATCTGCGGCGCTTCCATGCGCGTGAAGGAGTGGTAGATCTCTTGGCGCAGCGCCATCCAGTACGCGGCTTGCATGAGGCTTCCGTCGTCGTGGCCCAGGACGGACTGAGACGGCGCGCTGCGCAGGACCGCATCGATGATGGCCAGAAAGTTCACCTTCTTCACGGAGCCGTAGTAGTAGAGCTCGTTGCTCTCGCCGCCGCCCCCGGCGAGCTCGAACGGGTCTCGATCATCCTCCTTGTCAATCTCCTCGAGCTGGCGGAGGATGACGGCCGTTGCCATGATGCTGTCCCGGTAGTCGTCGTCTCGCCCGTCGTGGAACTGGCGGAGCGCAGGCATGCACTGCAGCATGTACTCGACCGCGGAGTGCTCGTCCAGGTCGGGAAGGAGCTGGCCGTGGTAGAGAATGCCCTGGGACGTCTTGTACTGCGGGAGACGGCTCAGGTGCCGGGCGGCTACGGCAAAGACGGCATTCAGGAGGTGAGGGTGCTCTTTGGCGCGCATCGGCACCACCAGGTGGAAATGCCTGCCCTCGTCACACAAGTCAAACTAGCGCAGTCGTCAGCATCCTGCGCGTAAAAAAGGGCTACCGGCTCTCGTAAGCCCCCCCTCTCACCCAATGGGAGATGTCTTCGATCCAGTAGCGCAACAGGCACGCTTCCTGAACGTTGTCCAGGGGCCAGGATCGTTGTCTCCTCGCGGTCGGTGCGGGGGCGAAAGACGAAGAAGCAGATGGCTGGATGTTGAGGGAATACCGACTGAGGTCCTGCGACATTAATGAATCAGTCGGCGTCTTGGAACCGTAAAGACCTGACAGGACGGGCCCCATCGATGGCAGGCAGGGTGTCTGCACGTCCAGGGACATGTCCAATGCCTGGAGTCTCGGAAAGTGCTCGTCGATGAAGTTATTCGAGGGCGCCGCATCGGGGACGAGTGCCACGTCGTCGGAAGGCACAGGTTGTTCGGCGTCCGTGTCCAGCGTGGAGTTGTCCAGAGACGGCACGGGCGATTGGTCCGGTAGTTCAGTATCATCTGCCGGTCGGTCTTCGCCCTTTTCGCTTCTCACTTCGGATTCGGTGACGGGCGAACGAGAGGGCGTCGCGCTCGCTTCGGGGCTTGGGGGTTTGCGGGCGGACAGGCCGCTCCGTGCATGATATCGAACTGGGCGCGAACGAGTGAGCTTGACGTTGACAGAAGAGAGGCAGGCACCCGTTCAGGTTGCAATGACGCACAGTGTCGGGCTTCGCTGCTGACCCATTTCTGGTCTCTGGAGAAGCTCGCGATCGAGCCCTGCTTGAAGACCGTCTTTTTGACCGGTCGCGTACATGGGAGGTCCTTCGACTGGCATCGCCGGCACTTGGGCCGTTCCTCATCGCCTATCCCGCACAGTCAGACCCCTGCAAGAAGGGAAAAGTTGCTCGTTTACGGCGCAAGAAACGCTGTCGACTTGGGCGCTGTCAGGGAGAAACCCTTACACTTAACATGCTTCTCTGTCCGAAATGTCAGCAGCGCGCCCGGTATATCTTGATCCATTGGGTGAGGTAGGTAGGTAGGCAGGTGCCCATCTCATAATACTCACCTTTGCACTGGGTACACGGATGTTTCACTGCCGGCATCTGTCCCCTCCCCATGCTTTGCGGACTGGGGGTGGGCGCAAAAAGGGAGCAGGAGCTCAAGATGGTCCCAGACCAAAAGATGTCAAGACCAGGAGAAGAAGAAAAAAGAATTGGTGTCGCAGAGCAGCTAAATTAGTCGTCGCGAGCTATTCTGAGCCAGGACCTCGCGCGCGCGCCCCAAAACCCAGCCAGTTCAGCTGCGCTTCTTCATTCCCCGCGACCGACTAGATTGCCGTAGCGCGAGCGAAGCCGTGTTTTCAGCGCGAACAAAAAAGGCGAGGGTTCTACAGCGGCGGCGACTGCGAATTGGCAGACAGTGCCGAGGCCCAAGGAGACATACCCGACGCGAGTTGGTGTGAAGACACGATGACGGAGGGCCGCAGCGACGTCGAATTGACCGCACAATGATTGGCAAGCGACGAACGGGGGTGGAACTCCTTGTGGATATTCTATCCCCAGACTTTTTTTTTTATTTTTTGGGGCTCAAGAAAACGTTGCTCCCGCTGTGGCAAAAGTATCACGTCGCATCGTGAGCGCAAGTCTGTCTAGCCTCTCAATGAAAAAGTCGCAGTCAGAGGCTCATTCCCCATATCACATCGTGGTTGTGAGAGGTGTCGGATCATGTTCCTTCGTAGTCTTTTGGAGATTGCTGGTGACACCGGCAGCGGGTGCTACACGAAAGGTTCGCTTCCACATTTTGATGAGTCGCCCAACTGGGCAGCGATTCGGGGTGAAATCAATCCCAAACAATCAGCACGTGGCTTCGGCTCTATCTGCCTCCTCACAGATATTCGGTGTCACTCGTGGCTGCTGCTGCGGTGTCAGTCGTTGCGAGCACAGAATGAGGTCGGAATGACCTCAGGGTCCTAGATGGCCTGCTCCTGTCTTGGCGTCTTGAAACCCAACGAGAGCCACTTTGATCGTGCCGTATGCCATGCCTCGGTTCTCTTCCCGCAAATCAGAGCTCCAGGAGCTCTGGTCGACCCAATCCCAGATCTATTTCTGGCACCCAATCGATAATCAGGCTTTTGCAACCACAGAATCGAAAAGGCCACGAGAATGCGGGGTCACGCGTGCAACAAACAGCAAGGCCGATAACGGACGAGGGGGAGAAAAGGTGAAGGGGGAAACACCCTACCAGAACCACCCATCCGTGTGATTTGACGAGCACCCCAGAATCTCATCCCGTCCCGCATACCGCGCCCTAACTGCAGCGTCGCAACGGCCGCGGGGCACGCCGCACGTCAAACCACGCTCGGTAGCCTTCCACCGCGAATCCGTCCGCGGCCTTCCGTTTGCTGCCGGTGTGCGGAATTGGCCTCCGCGCCATGGCCGGGTTTACCCATGAACCCCATTGACCAAAGGACATAAAGCTGTGTTGCGCCATTATTGCCGAACCCTCATCATGCCGAGTCGAGGGGGGTCAAGTCGGACCTTTTGAATCCCGCGCGGCTGGATGAACCAATGTATTCCGGCCGCCTGGGTCGGGGGACAGAGGTGCGGCATTCACAGGGCTGACGAAACGTACAAAGTCCCTGCCATACGGCCAAGGGAGGTGGTAGATGATTGCATTGAGCTGGCTACTGATGCACGCTGTTAAGTTTCAAATGTCATAATTATACAGGATTTTGGGCGTTGCCGCCAGTACAACTGATGTGGCTCAGGGCGTGGGAGACCATTGCGGCAGCAGTGGGTGGTGGCCCTGTGGTCGCTGCTCCTCCTCCTGTTGCGGGCCAAGACGTGGACTTGTACTTGCCCTGCAACTCCCAGCAGGCAATTGTCCCTAGAGCAGAACAAAGCAATGTGCTGTAGCTGAACCTTGCATGAGTCATCGAGAGCGATTTCAGCCCACACGTCCAAGTCTTTGGAAAAAGCACGGACTTGCGGGAGATGAGAGCCGGCGCGGTCGCGGGCTTGCTGCTGGCCACTGTTGCCGTACACATACGTCAGTTTTCATCACCCCATAAATTGGACCCACTTCTGGGCGAACCTACCAATGCCGGAAAAGTAAAAACAAAAGTCCTACAAGTCCTTTTCCAAGACGAGAAAATGCAAATCATCTCGCAGCGCTTTGCCATTGATCAGATGCGCATAGGGGAAAGGCGAGGTCCTGCCCGTCACGCGATAGCCTCGTCGGATGTACCACTCGATGAGTTCCCGGCGCCGCCAAATGACAAACATTTCCATGATGCGGACGCCCAGCTCGTCGCGAGCCATCTGTTCGGCCGCGGAGAGGATCATCTTGCCCAGGCCGCCTGCCTGCCGCGTTGGATCTACGGCAAACATGCCAAAGTAGCCGATGTTGCCGGATTTGGCTTCCACCTCACAGCAGCCCACGAGGCTGCCGTGCTCGTCGTGCGCGACGAGAATCAGCGCGTTGGGCTGCGAGATCTTGCTGGCGACGCCGGCTTCGTCGATGCGCTCGTCGGCGACGAGGTCCGCCTCGGTGGTCCATCCTGCGCGGCTAGACTCGCCCCGGTAGGCGGACTTGACCAGCCTCTGGACGCTTCGCGCGTCTGCGGCGGTCGCTTTGCGGAAAGTCAGTGCTGCTCGTGAGACTGCCATGGCGGGAAGATCTGCGCCGGGGGAAAATCGAAGTGGTGTGAAGCCAAGACTTCCCGGAAACGAAGAAAAAATGATTGATAGATGCATCGGTCTTGATCAAGCCTCCGAGCCGGTTGTATATATATATATACCAAATCTGGGTTGGAAATAGGGAGCATCGTCGCTCCGATGATCCACGGCAACTGGCATGCTGCCATCCATGCCGGTTCGAGGGGGCGCGTCACGACACTAGCGGCCGAAGGGCGTAAAACGTTACGGACACTTTGACTTTTGACATGGACGGTGGGATAATCGCGGGCATCGAATCCACTCGTCTGGCATCGGGACCCAGTTGGGACCCAGCTCGGCGTCAATATTAGGGGGATCGTTCACCGGCCCAGCCACCGGAACTCGGAGCACATTTCCGCGATTTTCCACAAGCGCCCGGGTTCGACGGCCACGAGAATTACAACATTAAGATGCATTCATCTCTCCTAGACTGACTGCCCGTTCCGCAGGTCCGTGGAAACAAACGGCTAGCGGCGGGCGACGGACGCGTTGCGCACTCTCCCGCCCCTGGATTATAAAAGCCAAACCAATCAACAACGGCAACTCTCTGAGATGCACAGGTATTTTGCGGCAGCATCACCGCCGAAAGAAACATAATCAACCGCCCTCATTAGAACCACCCATATGTGACTTTTCAAACCTCCCGCCCAGCGCCACCATCATCTTTCGGGTAGCAGATTACTCCTAAGCTTTGAAACGGCGCTCCCGAATCATCTGGAGGATTGATCGGCCCGTTTCCGCAACCTCGCCTGATGCCATTGAGTGTCGTCGATCCTTGACAAACTTGGGCCACGTGTTGGTCAGCACAAGATATTTGATCTGCTGCTCGGACCCGTCAAAGACGGTCTCATCAAACGAGTCCGGGATCTCTCCCCAGAACTGAACACGGTCCTCGACTGCTGCCGCGCCTTCCATCTTCTTTTCCGACTCGGCCATGGAGGTGGCATCAGATGCCTTCCTGCCATGGCGTGTGGGCTCATCATCGAACGGGATCGCGGGATCAACGTCTCGCTTCTCGCCATACAAGATCCGCGCGGACGACTCGAAAATGGTTTCGAGCTTCTTCAGCTCCGGCGACGAGATGTTGATGGGGAACTCGGCATCCTTGATGCTGATGAACTCGGCGTAGATGCGCAGCGCGCGGTTGAATCGCTCCCGCACCAGCTCGCGAGTGACGTCGTCCTTGGTGCCGCTGCGGGCCGCCTGCGGGAGAGACGTCTTCCAGTCGGCGACGCAGGTAAGGAATGCAATGTTTTCACCTGAAAAGTCGCGCAGCGAGGAGAATTCCTGCAGAGGGGTCGGGTTGCGCTCGAGCACATATTCGAGTGCGCTCATGGTCAGTATGCTTTCTTGTGAATCAGTGGATTTGGTGGATCCGGCATGTGATTTGTGACCGGTCATCAGCGAGTCCACGACGGTGGACGCGGTGTTGACAGACTTGGCGCCGGAAACCGAGGCGTGGATCTTGGTCTCCCATTGCTTGATCGATTCCAGTGTCTCTTGCTTGAGATTGCTTGCGCGCATAACTTCCCAGCATGGAATGAAGACGGCAAGGATTTCCAGAATCCAGATGGAGACGGCAATCCTAGTCAGGGTGAGCCGGTTTTCTCATTTGTCTTTCAGAGTAGTCGAGACCTACCATTGTGGGGGGATAAAGAACTTGTTGACTGGCTCCATGGCCGGGACGTACAAGGCGATGAGCCACATGGGCGTCGCGTGCAGGCTGAATGGACACCACATCGTCAGATTGCCGCTGCATCGCCTCAGCTGGGACACCGGAGCTTAGCTTACCCTGCGAGAGCGCAGCCAATGGTCTGGAACCGCCAGCCATGCGTGTCGCTGATATTGCGGGACTTCCACAGAATATAGGGGGCGATGAACCAGGCCCATACGAATTGCCAGAGAATGCTCGGCCACCACTCCCAGCCCCGACCCATCTGTATCGTCTGCTCCAGCTCGGTACCGTAGATTTCCGTCCCGGGAATGCCCCACGAGTGATGAAACTTTCGAGAAAGGAGGTACATGAGGATGACGAGGAACAACTGTCAACAAACCGGGGTCAGAAAAAGCGCAATACCGCGGCCCTTGACGCAAAAAAATCACATACCTGAAGGCACATTCCGGAGCCGACCATGATGACGATTCTTGACGTGTAGTCCAGCTTCTTGAAACGGCCGAGTAAGCCCACCGCCCGTCTGGATTCGACGGGCCCGTCCACGAGGTGATCGAGATATCGCTGCTGCGCCTTGGCGACGTAGAGGAATCGACTGTTTGATGCGTGAAACAGCGCGATACCGAGGGGCAGATATGTCCCCATGATCCAGAACTCGGCGTCGCCGGGCGTGACGGCGCCGAGGACATATCCCAGCTGGACCGACAGCCAGTAGAGATGCAACGTCACGACGGCGGTCAATGACAGGCCGATGCCCCGGATCCGAAGAACTTGCGCGTGTCGATTCCATATGAGATAGCCCATCCCGCAGAAGAGTACGAAACTCCATATGCTCGTCCAGCACGTCCACCAGATGCCGACGCCGTCGAGCTTGACCTCCGGCTCGGACTCGGTCGTCAGACCGAGTTCAGAACCCATGGTGAAGGACAAGCACAGGACGTTTGTCCTCGCAGCAATCGAGAGATGCTTGATCCGAGGCCAGGCCAAGGACTATAGGGCCCTGCGAACAAGAGAAGGGGAAATGGCGCAAGCTTGGACCTGTAAGCGGGACGTGAAAATTGTTGGTCAACGGTATGTGTGAGTATGCCGTACGAAAAGGTGTGTTAGTGTGTTGGGAAGTCCTGTTTCCGGCTATGAGAAAAGCCTGAAGATGTGGACAACGGTTTTGTCTAAAGGCTAATGGCAATATTTTTTGAAACGGGAGTTGCTCGATTAAGTAGACAGCTTTCACATCTCCCAGGTGCTATGGTAGCTAGACAAGGGTCGTGTTCGGCGCCATGATTGATTATGACTGCAAGCCTCGCAGGCAAAAGGAAAGAAGGGTTAAAAAAGAGGGTGGGAGGGTAATGAAGATATCACTTCTAGGTACGTATGTGCTGTATGTATACCGGTGTGGCTCGCCCGCGATGGGCGGCGTCACGGACGGGTTCGACTCAGGCCCAGCCACACATGTGCCAGCTCGCAAGTCAGTTCAACCGCCATCCAGGCCATCCCGGGTAAAGGAAAAAGGAAAGAGTGAGCACAAACATCTCCTTTACCCTTTCTTCCCCTACCTGGGCGCGACTCCGCCCGCACCGTCCCAAACGGGGTGTACATGACCTGAACCTTGCTTTCTGGCTGGCTGGCTGGCCGGGATCGCTCATGCATGATCCGCAGTGCACATTGCGGATCCCCGAAGAGCTTCTCGCGGCACACACACACACACACACACACACACACACACATACACACCACCAACACCACCACCACCACCACCACCACCAACACCAGCACACACACATATCACAAAAGTGGCTGAGACATGCGGGCACTGGCGAACTTGTCTCGATTGTTGGCCCTTTTCGAGCCGCGGCGCTAGATTAATTTGCTGGACCAACCAACCAACCAACCCACCCACCAACCCACGGCAAAGTGAGAAAGAAAGAAGAAGGTAAAAAACTCGATGCAGGGTCACGAAGACGTGTAAAAATAGAAGAGGGGATTGGAAATCCTCACAATGCGCGCGTGTTTGAGAGCTCGAATGATTCCTGCATGCGCATCTGCGCGAGCATGAACCATGAATCACTTGAGACTCGCAATCGCTGCGTGCTGAGTCAAAAAAGAAAATGGTCGGTCGCGTGGACCCTTGCACCAAAAATGATGTGTCTGTCTTGGTTTCTTCCGAGAGAGAGAGAGAGAGAGAGAACTTCTCGAGCAAGGGTCCCCCCCCCCCTCTTACCTGGGAAGGAAGAGGGGCCGCCCACTCCAGCTCGAAAAGACAAAAAAGTAATGTTCCGTCCCAAGTTGGCAGGAAAACATTTGTCAGATCGTCATCCCCCCCGACTGACATCAACAAGCGTCATCTGGCGGCGCCCCCCCTTCTTGTTCTTGATTGGCTGCCGTCCACCACCTTGGTCACTTTTGGCACAACTCGGCCAATTAATTAATTGTCTGCCGGCGGCGGTCGCAGATCAACGAACACACACCCAACGTCGTCAGTGGCTGCGCGCGTCGTGTTCGATCCCGTAGATACATGAGTGCCACCGTGAATTTGCTGCTTCTGCTGCTGCTGCTTGCCCGCGACGCCCGCCCGCCCTTCCCAATGCCGGTCGACTCGATTTGGAGCATGGGGAGTGGCACCAAATCATCAGCAGGCAGGCTGCTTCCTTGCCCACGCTTCATCGTCGTCTCACAAGCTTTGGGCGGCTCATCGATAAGCGCAGGCCTCGGCCAACGAGGCTGCCGAGCAACTTGAGACGTCTCACGGTTTTTTCCCCCCCTTTGCGTCAGTCAGTTCCCAGCGCATAGTCGCGAGC
>JAPFUF010000698.1:0-31554 GCA_030780645.1 Aschersonia sp. MBC 508
TGTTCACTATCTTGATAATTTCATCTGGTCCCTGGTTATTGCCTCCGGCGGCCCTACCGGGGGTCGCCTGCGGCGGGCCGGCCTCGCAAGCTCGCGGGGACAGCCCTTTTCTCACGGCCAACACAGCACAGTACAGTCCTATTCAGCACAGGGCATGCGTAGCGCTGAGGAGACTCGGCAGAACAATGAGAGGCAATTGTGTATTTCTGTAGATGTTGCGCTTGTGCCTCCGGCGGCGCTGCCGCGGGCTGTCCTCGCTGCGCTCGAATGGCTGGCTGTTGCAGTGAAAATTGATGAAACAAAAAAAAAAGAAAACAAATCATACCCAAAAAAAAAACCCCTCTAAACCTCGCTCAGGTGGCAGCGCATACTTTCCAAAAACGGGACACGCAGGCAGACGGCCCGCTTTCCAGAGTCTGTCCCAGCCCGTTCATCCTCCAAGACGCCGAATTCCCACGCACACGCTTCCCGACGATCGCTCTCCCAAACCAAACCAACGCCGCTGAACACAAGACTCCCGCTGTGGCCCATATCGGATAACGATGGGGCAAGACAAAAAAGAAAGACCTGTCCGCAGCTTCCCTTCTCCTCTATTCCTAAATGATGGCCAGCGGTGTCTTCTGCACCAGCCGGGTGCCCAGCAGCATGGCGCCCATCCGCTTGGGCCGCTCCTGGAAGCGCCGAAACGCCTCCTGGACGTGGCGCGGCTCGACGGGCGTCTTGCCCTCGCTGGGCGGATCAAAGAGGCCCTGCTGCAGCTTGCGCTTCTTAGTGCCGGCGGCGGCGTTGCCGTTGCCGTTGCTGTTGTTGTTGTCGGCGCCGGTCTGGGCCCTGGCCGTGTCCTCCTGCTCCTTGACGCGCAGCGCCACCTCGGTCAGCGTGGCGACCATCTCAAAGGTGAGGAAGCCGAGGATGTCGACAATGTCGTCCGAGGGCTTGCTGTCCGTGACGATGCCGAAGCCGGCCCACTCCCGGAAGCGCTTGCCCTTGCGCCAGGTGAAGCTGGCCTGGCGGTACTCGGACCACGTCACGTACTCCTCCTTGGTCATGACCTTGGTGCGCTCGTCGGCCTTGCGCAGCCGCTGCAGCGTGATGTAGTTCATCTCCTCCTCCTCCTCGTCCTCCTCGTCGTCGCGCTCCGGCACCTCGACCGAGTAGAACGACGCCGGCTCCCACGGCAGCCCGACCTTGGCCTTTTTGTTCTTCTTGGCCGCCTCGTCCACCACGGGGCCGCCCGGCACCCCGCCGTCGTCGCCCGCGCCCCCCAGGTCCGCGTCCGCGCCCTTGTCCTCCGAGTCCTTAACGTTCTTACGCACGTCCTTCCACGAGAGGAACGTCCGCAGCCGCGACACCTTGGCCGAGTCGTGCCGGATCTGGAAGATGAGGTCCGTCGTCGAGATGGACTTGGAGCCGCGCCGCGATGCCAGCTCGGTGCAGTTGCGCAGCTTGACAGGACGCGTTAGCCCGCTTGCTTTTTTTCTTTGTTTCGTTGCGCTATCGTTTTCTCATTGCTTGTTGACCCCGAGAAGATGAAAGGAAATTGCGCAACGAGGGAGACAAGAGAGAGCAGTAGTAGGAATGCCCGCTTCCTTGACAAACTCACCAGCTCGATCACCTGCTGCCGCACAATGTCCTCGATGATGCTGGTCGTTTCGACGGATGGCTCGCCCGTCTCGCCAGAGACGTACATCATCTAGCGCACGTGTTGGCATCCTGTCGATGGAGTGAGGGAGGGATGGAAGAGGTACCTGACTGATCTCTTGGCGATACTTGTAAATGCCCTTGCTTTCCGCCATCTTGGTCGACATGGACGGTCGCGGCCGAGCGTCTGGAAAATAAGTACTATATGCGCATGTGTAGATGTCGCGAAAGCAATGCTCGGCGGGAGGGCGTGCCCGGCTGGGTTATTAGGTGGTGGTGTAATGAGGATGAAGCGACGAGGAGGAGGCGGCAATGGTGAGGGTGGGGTTCAATGTAGGCTTGCCTTGTACTTGCCTCCGGCGGCCCTACCGGGGGTCGCCTGCGGCGGGCTGTCCTCGCTACGCTCGATAACCACCACGTATATATAATTTCAATATCTTGATAATTTCATCTAGTCCCTGGTTATATTGCCTCCGGCGGCCCTACCGGGGGTCGCCTGCGGCGGGCTGGCCTCGCTGCGCTCGAAGGGGGGGGTCGATGGTGTTGGCTTTCACCACGGACACGGAGGGAGTAAGCGGTTCCGGCAAAAGGTAAGAAGAAATGAGAAAATCGAAAAAAGTCAAAGTAGAACCGGTTTTTTTTGCGCGAAAAAGTGAAGAAAAAAACAAATCTTTTTTATGTTAATTGATATAAAAGGAAAAAAGGTCAATTTTGGAATCATGGACTTTCGTAGAGGGAAAAGATGCAAGCAGCCGCCGCGCCTCGAGTGAATCTCAGAATCCGGTGCACAGCATGCAGGACAAAGAGTGGGTTGGCGCGCCCCAAGATGGATCAAAGCGCTTCCTTCAACAAGCGCACGCACGTTCTCAACACCAAAAAAGAGAGAAAAAAAGGACCATCTCAGACGGCAATTAGTTCACTATGGATCAACGTCGTGAATTCCTTTGTTCTTCTTCTTCTTCTTCTTTTTTTTTTTTTTTTTTTGTGGGGGCTTCTGCCCGTTCCGACCAAGTCAGCCACCCCCGTTTCTGAAAGCCCCAAATATCCAGCTAGCCAAGCTACTTTATGTAGACAGACGCAAGGTCACCACCAGCTTTTCGGAGTGAGACGACGCGTCGAGGGGAAAAAAAAAGGCAGGCCGCCCTACCTATGGCTTTGACTTCCAATCCTGGGCTGACGCAAAACCCCCATTGCAAAGACTCGCGATCAACGCCGCCAGCACCCCAAAAAGCCTCATCAAAAATGCAATCGCAGGTCATAATCTTTCATAAAGTAAACGTCACTGGAGCAGTTGGAGCAGGGGAAAAGCCCACAGCTCCTGCTTGCCACGAATCGATCGTTCCCCAAGCCCACCGTGCTGCTGCTCTGCCCAACAACAATCGAATCGAGTCCGGCTCGGCTCAGGGCAGCAGCGGGGGGGAGATGATGTGACCGCCGCCGTCCGGCATGCCAAACGTCACGTCACCTCTGCTCCCCCAGACCACGACGTAGTGACCCGCGAGCAGCTTCCACTCCTCGACCTCGTCCAGCCCCTCCAGGCCATCGACCCTCTCCTTCTCGCGCGCGCCAACCCACTCCTCCCACGTCTTCTCTATCGTGGCGCTCCCCGCGCGCTCGAAGCCAGCCCGTCGCAGCCTCGACACCTGCCCGGGCTGGTCTCGGTAGACGTCCAGCGAGGGCATGTGGATGCGGCGCGCGCGGAGATTCGAAATCATCATGTCGCCAAAGGCGTCGCCCAGGGGCATGGGCTCGTACAGCAGGGCCGCCAGGCGGGCGATCCGGGCGCTGAAGAAGCGCAGCACGTCGTCCGAGTCTCGCGACGTGAGGTAGCAGAGACAGCACTCCGAGAGCAGCAGGGTGGGCACGTCGGTCCGTATCGTGGGCGGCAGGCTCGTGACGGACTTGCCCATCTGGCGCAGGTCCAGCGCGTGGCAGTGGTACTCGCCGCCGCCGCCGTGGGACGGCTCCGCGCTCCAGGAGCCGTCGTCGTGCAGGCTAAAGTCCTTGAAGATGCGGCGCAGACTGGGCGAGGCTTGGGTCGTGGCCAGCTTTCGTCGGCAGGTGGGCTCAAAGTCCAGCTCGTGGTAGACGAGGTGTTGCTGCTGCTGCTGCTGGGGGGCGGCGGGCCGTTGCAGCAGGTGAAACGGTCTCGTGTCCGTGCCGGCGCCGAGAGAAATGATTTGCTTGACGGGCGACGAGTCGTTGTGGAAGAAGAAGGCGTCGATCATGGTGTCCAGCGCCGTCGTGCGCATGTAGGTCCCTGCAATGGGGATTTCTTGGTCAGATGTCCATGCTTGTGTCTGAGATGAGGGAGGAGAATGATGCAACCGACCTCGGTTGATGATGGGCAGTCGTCTGGTTGGCGGCCCTGACACGAAGAGGGCGGCGTATTCATCTTGGAGGTAGCCGAGCCGGACGGCGCTGAGACGTGACACGGCGGCGTCCGTGTCGGTGGCTTGGATGACGGCATCTGCGGTCGAGGCGGCGGCCGACCTCTCCCTGGCGCCGCGTTGGTCGCCCCTGCGATTGCCGGTCTTGAGGGTGAGCAGATTCGGGATGGAGGGCGCGGCCATGCTACGTGTGCTGTGAGGACGTGGACGCGGATGCTCTCGGTTGCGGAGGAGGAGAGAGCTCTTCCACGCCAGCCCCGCCGAGACGCGCGCATATCTGGCCAGTAGCAAGCAGCAGGCGTCGGCGGGCCTGGCCAACCAACGAACGCGCTTCCTGGGGGAGAGAGAGAGGCGTGGCCGTCGCCGGGCGACCCAAAATTCTGCGAAGACGCTGCGTCTCTCTTGATCCACCAGCCACCCTGTCTGTCTATTTCTCACTCTCAACGTCTTCCTGTTCTTCTGCTCCGTCTCTTTCTGCAGAACTGGTCGCAGATGCGTAGCCAAGCGGGAGCTGCCTCGTTTCAGAGGCGCCAGGCCGCCCGGCTTGGCTTGGCTCGGCTTGGCCTGACCTGACCCCACCCCCGCCTGCCGAGCTCCCGGGCGGCGGCGTCATCAGCGGGCGGATACTGTGTATATTGCACCCAGCACCGCTGAACTATGTACTGCAGTACACCACTGTGCACGCCTTGCGGTATTGCAACGGGGCGAGATCTGCCCACAGCCGGTGGAAGAAATAGCCAAGAAAGCTGTTCGTGCGGCGTCTCCTCACTGCTGCTCTTTGGTTCTTCGCCCAGTCTCTCTCTTCTCCCCTCCCCCTTTCCCGGCATACATACATACATAGCCCGTCAGGCCGCGGCAGGATCGCGCTTACGCGTAGGCATGCATGGCAAGGCCCCCCCGTCGAAGGTAGCAGCACGTATGTACCTGGCCGCGCACTGCCTCCATCACGGCCGAAGTGCTTGTCAGCAATCTCCTCCCTCCTCTCTGGCTGTCGCAGCACGCCAGTGGTGGTGTCTCCGGCGGCCCTACCGGGGGTCGCCTGCGGCGGGCTGTCCTCGCTGCGCTCGCTCAAAACAACCCCCCCCCCTCCTTTTTTTTTATAGCTTTTACTTCGCTGGAGTTGGCTGGCGACGTTTGACGGTGCGCCGGCCCTTCTGCCAATACTTTCCGGCGTCGCATCCGCTCTTCGGTTGGCGTGGCGCGCGGCCAGAGGCGATGATGGGCATGGCATTCCCGCCCGTGCTTGCGAACCGATTGGGGAAAGAGCCGAGAGGTGTTATTAATAGATAGGGCGGGCCAGCAGCAGCAGCAACAGTAACAGTTGTGCGACACCGACAGACCCGGCCAGCTGGGTTGGCTGCTGGCTTGTTGGAGGTGGCGCACGCTTTCTTTCCCCATAAAACGTCGTTCATTGTTCGACGCCCCCCCGCTGCCGCCGCCGCCGCCGTCGTCGTTCGCCCTGCTGTCTTCGGACTCCCCCCCCCCTGGCGTCATCATCAACCTGCAACCCCTTCCTTCTCTTCAGCTGACGCCCTCCTCCTCCTCCTCCTCTTAACTCTTCTTCCTCGACCTCCCCTCGCACCGGCGCTTCACCACCACCTCTTTCCTTTCCTTTCCTTTACCTCACAACACCCTGTATCAGTCTCCTCCATTTCCTTGCGTCGTACTGCGACAACGACAACACGCACACTCTGCCGCCATGCAGTTCACCATCAAGCGCGGCGTCGACGGTGGCCACGATGTCAAGGGCTACGAGCTGCCCCCCTGGGCCGCTCTCGTCGTGCTCGCCGACATCCTCCTCGTCATCCCCTTGTTCATCATCGTACGTCTCGAGCCCTGCATGCATCATCTTTCTGTCTCCCCACCACACGCAGCTAGCTGACCAGCGGGAAAATAGTTTGAATACACCTTTAAGCTCATCTACCCCGTCTTCGCCATGATCGAGGACGAGAACCCGCCAGCCTACGAGCCCCTCGCTCTCACCGCCGACGACGAGGCCCTCATCGCGCAGAGCAGCAGCAACAACAACGACAACAACATCAAGCCCACGCGCGGACAGCCTCGCACCATCACGTCGTCCTTCCGCGCCATCAACCGCCTGCTCATGGCCAACGGCGGCATCAAGGCCAACTTCCGCGGCTTCTTCTGCCTCCTGGCCCAGGTCTTGCTGACGTCGGTCCTCGTCGGCATCTTCGCCGGCGCCTTTGGCGGCATCTTTTTCCCCGTCGCCACCCTGCTCGCCTCGTTGACGCTCGTGCAGTTCAGCACCGCCTGGGTTCACATCGTCATCTCGGAGCCGTCCCCCCTGCACTTTTGGCAGCGTCTCCCTCCCTTCCGCCGCACCTTTGACGCGACCTGGCAGGCCGTGGCCATTTTTTGGTTCGCCCGCGAGACGACGCGCTTCATCCCCCTGGGTTTCGCCTTCCTTCTCGGCGTCCAGATGCCCACGTCCGGATTCAGCGAGCCCGTGAACATGGACGCCTTTGACGCACGCTTCTTCGTCAAGTCCATCTTTGTCGCCATCGTTGCCCTGATTTGCTCCGTCTTCGTCACCGTCCCGGCCTACGTCGTTCTCGTCCGCGTCCAGGCATCCCTTTTGCCCGTTGAGCAGAGCACCATCATCCCATTTGACCGCTCCTTTGACGGCAAGGTGGAGCCCGAGGTCGTCGGTGGCAAGGGATACGCCACGGTCAAGGATGCTTGGTCCACCTTTAGCAAGTCGTCCTGGCGCCGCCTGCTGATTCTCTACGTCAAGATGTTTTGCCTGTCTCTTTTCGCCATGTCTCTCTTCATCGCATGCCTCGTGCCCCAGATCATTTTCATCGCCAAACACAGCAGAGAGCTGCAGTAATGGTCAGCAATTCCGACTGGTTTGAAAATGGCCGATTTCGGAGAGCGTGAGCGACGAGTTAGCAGTCTATTTTGTCATTTCCGGGGAAAGGTGGTAACGCCTTCGCCGTGTAGCAGCATGCAGGTCATTCGAAGTTTGCATTTTCCGTGTATGTAGCATCGTTGTTGATTGATTGATTGATCGATTGCAACAAGTAGGCGCTGGGCCACTACGCACACGATGCCAGGCCAGCCCACTCACAGTTATGTCTAGCAATACAAGCCTACTGGCGTAATCTCACTTTATATCTCGTACCATGTATGCCGGGCAGTATTTTTACAGTCATGAACAAGCCTCCCAATCAATCAACTCCGTGCCCCCAGCCTCCTGAATCGCCACATAACCCGCATCTTGTAACAGTCCTTTTTACCCCCTTGCCGAAACTTGCTGGAGCCAGCACGAAATTCTGCTATGGAAGTTGTCGCTGCTTCTTCCTTCTGGAGCTCCCCATGATAGCCTCTTCCGACGAGTGCGCATTTTCCCAGCCAGCGAGCTCCTGCGCAGCGTGTCGAGTGCTAGACGTGGAGCGACAATGCACGTAGAGAGGAGAAAAACAAAGAACCCAAGAAACGTATGTTGCTGGTGGGACAGGGGGGTCCTGTGCTATGGAAAGCCAGCATCGACGAACACGGATAACAGAAAGGAGCAGGCTCATCCCCATCTTCTTCTTCTCCTTCTCTCTCGGAAAAAAAAAACAGCGCTCCTTTTGGATATGGAAAGGCTGCATGAACATCTCTTCCATCACTCGACCATGGCAAATGGTACAAGAGGTTTCTTGTTTCCAGTGTTCGTGGCGCTGAAAGTCTCACTGGGGGAGAAAAAAAATAATACGCCGGGCACATCATGTCGTTTCTTCACTACTCGTTCCAAAAAGTTCCAAATAGGAGGAGGAGGAGGGGGAGGGGGAGTACGAAAAAGAAATCCGCCCATCAGAACACGAGAGATATGAAAAGGGAAAACCCAACAAGGGGAAAGAAAAAAAAGGGCGTGTCTAGAATGCAAGTCTAGGATTTGTTAAAGAACCAGCTGCTTCGCTTGTTGCTCGCGCCTTCGTTCTGCAGCGACTGAATGGCGGGAATGCCCGGCGCGTCACCGCCTCCGCGGAGGGGCTTCGCAATGCGGCTTCCGGCATTGGCGAAGCTGAACCCTCCTCCCGCTGTGGCATTCAGACCCTTGGTGCTGCCGGCTTTGGCTGCTTCCAGACGCTCCTTGACGGCGGCAAGTTGCACCTCAAACCTGGGGTGAAGAGACACACATCGTTAGTCATTCGAGTGCTAAAAAAAGTGAATCTGATGGGGGAGAGGTAGGAAAGGGGGGAAAGCTTGGGAGTGGCAGACACGTACTTGTGGCTGGTGGCGGCCATCTTCTCCTGGGCATCCTGCAGCAGGCTCTCCAAGCTCTGGATGCGCTCGTTCCTCGCAATCAGTTTTCGTTCGGCAATAGCGACCTCCTTTTTGAGACCAGAGTTTTGCTCCACGAGCTGGCGCTGCACCTGCGTGAGCTGTTCGAGGTTCCTCTCCAGGAACGCCATCTTCTTCTGCTGGGCGCGGTTGTTGGAGGACCGCAGCACGTTGTTGTACTGCTCGCGGGTCTCGTCCAGGGAGATCTCGAGCTCCACCACCCGCTCGCAGCGGTTCTGCAGGTCTCGCATGAGACTCTTCTTCATGACGTCGAACTCGGCAATCTGCTGCTGGATCGTTTTGCCATTGGTCGTGGGGGCCGGACTGCCGCTCTTGACGCGCTGCTGCAGATCTTCAATCAGGAGCTTCATCCTAGAGTTCTCGTTTGCCTTCTGAGCAGCGTCTGCCTTGAGCTCTTCAATGAGCTGCGTCTGCGTCGCCTGCCGGCTGGCAAAGGCTTCCTCCAAAAGGGCCTTGACCTCGTCCACGTGCCTCTCGTTCAGGTTCTTGACTAAGAGATCCTCGTACTGCTGATGCAGAGTCTCCAACTTCGCTTCCAGTTCCTGTCGCCGCCGTGAGTCCCCCTCTCGGTCTGACGTGCCGAACATGGATAACTCTGCCTGCCTGACGATGCCCTGCGTCGCCACCAATCTGGCTCGGAGATCCTTAAGCTCGTCCGGCGCGATGTTGTCGCCCACGACACAGACGCCGTGGAGCTTGTCTATTTGCTCAATGGCCTCACTAATAGACCGCTCGTTGTCGCTGAAGACCTCGCCACCGAGATCGAAGCCAGCCATCATCTTGGCCATCTTCTCGGCTTTCCGCTTCTCCTTTTCGTCAAAAGCAGCGCCTGTCTCCTTGGCGTTCATCTTGATATCCAGCAGCTGCTGCTTCACGTCGTCTAGCTCGGTCGTCAATTCCGAATTGGCCTCCTTGAGCGCATCCATGGTGATTTGCGCCTCTTTGCTCTCAAACGACAGCCGTTCCAGTTGCATCTTGAATTCATTCGTTTCGGTCGTGAGCTTCTCATTCTCCTTGCCCAGTTTACTGTCGTGCTCCTTGAGATAGGCCATCTCCTCTTTGGTATCGCGCAGTTGCTTCTCGGCGGCCGACGCTATGGACTCCTTTTCGGCGAGTTGATCCTGAAGCTCGTTCTCGCGGCGCAGAAACTCTTCACGTTCATCCTTTTCCAGCTGTATGCTCGGAGTCGAAGCACGATCAGCACCCACAGGCGTCTCTGACCGGCTCTCGGTCGTGAGCCGGGACGGCGTGTTCGGTCGCGGTGTCCTGGGCTCCGTCCGCATGCCAAGATCACCAGGCTGAGTCCATCTCTCCTTGGGCACCGACTCTCCGGCCCTCCAAAGCTGAATCTCGCCCTCCAGGTTTGCGATGTAGTTCTCGAAATTGGTCACCTGGCCTTGCGCCTTCTTGAGCAGCATCTTGAGCTCGGCAGGGCTGAGCTCAGCATTGACCTTGGCCTTGTTCTTGATTGACTTTGCTCTCATGCCGAATCGCAGGGTGCCGAGGGTTTCCGCATCGTTGTAGCTGCTGGGAGAACAATTGATGATGAGTGTCGTGCGGCTGTTGCCACCGAGCGATTCCTGCAAGATTCTCGTCAATTTCGAATCTCGATAGGGAACGTGGGACGATTTGCCGTCCGTCAACGAGTTGATGACCATGCCCAGGGCGCTTAGACTCTTGTTGATCTTCTTTGCCTCCTCGAGCGTTTGTCCGCTTGCACCCGTTTTGCCGACCTTTTCGCTACCGGCCAAATCCACGAGAAAGAGCTGACCACTCTTCGCGGAACCAGTTTCTATGTTCTTCTGCGTAACCGTGATGACGAAGATGGAGTGCGATCGCGAGGACTCCTGGTTCATGTTGGTGGCTGCGACGGCTCGAGCGTTCCCTCCTCTTCTCATGACCTCGTAAACTTCCTGCACGCTCGACACGTAAATCTCGAGCAACCCTTTGACGTAGACACCGCGGTTCTTCTCTTCGTGGACTGGCAGATTATCATTTTGAGGGGCCAGCAGATCTCTGATCCTCTCCATGTAGATTTCCATATAGCTGACGCGGACGGTGTACTCTATGGTGCTGGGGCTTGACATGATGCTCGCGAAAATCTGCTCGACGATTCGTGGTATGACGCCCCGCCCCTCGTCGTCGTCGATGTTGGTGCCCATCATAGTGTATGATTTACCAGCACCGGTCTGGCCATACGCGAAGACAGTACCATTGTAGCCGTTCAGGATGTCATCGACGGTCGGGCGAATAGAAAAGTCAAAGATGTCCTGCTGCTTGCACGCCATGTCGAAGACCCTGTCAAAGGTAAAGGAGCCTTGAGCCTCCCTCGACTATTCGCATTGTTAGCCGCAAAACGCGCATGGTGCTTCGTGCGGCCAGAGGAGCAGCTGCATCGCAAGCGCAACAACGGAGGGGGGAAAGAAGGAAGGGGGGTCCGGTGCAGCTAAATCTCACATCGAGTGTGCAGGAGTCTTCAGAGGTGAAGCTGACGATGGGCTTGCCGCCCGACTCCAGCTCGATCCGGTTCTGGGGCCGGAACCGGGCCACGACCTTGATGCTATTCGCAGACATTTTGGCGGCGCTTGTTTGAAATGCCCTGGATGGTGTGCGTTGGCCGCTATGCTGTGATCATGAGCCGCGCCCCTCAAAGACCGGAGTCGATGTCAGGGGGGCGGCGGCGGTGGGCACGAAGCAACGCGTCAGATGCAGCGGCCCGACCGACCGGATGCGATGACGAGATACAAACGACCGAATCCGACAAGAAACAGTTGCGTGTGGTCAGAAGACGACAAGCACAAGAAAAGGAAAGAGTCAAGAAGGAAGCAAAAAAAAAGGCAAGCACAAAATGTCTGGCCAGGGCCAGAGACAGACAGGCTACGCGACGGCTAGATCGAGACACAGAGGTCCAGGTTGATTGGGGATGTCAATGCAAGACCTAGACGCGCGAACGCCGTCTGCTTCGTTTGGCCAAAGAGGGTTTAGCTTTGCTGCCGCCCTAAGCAATGCTTGGCGCAATGCCTCTGCACACACTGACGCCTCACCGTCTGAACTCAACAACGGCATAGAAAGAGGCCCTAAGCATCGTCGTGGCATCGCTGCTGAACGGCGATGCGCGTGCATTTCAATAGACCCCCGAGGCAGATCTGGCCACGTCTGTCTGTCCCTCGCCCGCCTGCAGCAACGTCGCAATGCCTGTGACCTTGCCACCGAAAACACAAACACTCGTGTCTCAAAAGGCGTGGGTGGGTGGAATTCACAAGGGCCCACTTCCACAAGCCTGGCATGCTCCCATGATCGAATTGTACAATATCGCGCGCAAGTCAAGCTGCCTGACCTGCGTGACCGCCGGGCATGTAGTGTTTGCATGTACGGGCTTCTTCCTCTGACAGACGGATGCTCAGCACGGCCAATACCCAACACCACACCCCCAGGAAAGCAAGACCCCTCCTTCGCGCGCATCGTGAAGCTTCCCTTTAGCAGCCGACACTCTTAGATGTTCCATTTGACCTTTCATCTGTACTTCTCTTGAAAAGCGCAATCCGTGGGCATCGTTCACTCTGAATACCCCAGTCCTCTGAATTCGACGCGGCAGCGGGTGTCAACATTGCGCATTGTTACGGCTGCTTAAAGCGGCAAGCGGGATGGCTGAGTTTGAGGGGTCCTCCAACAACAAAGTGGGACAAGAATAGGGAGGGCCAGTTGAGGATCTTGCCATGGTCGGCCAGGATGGTCAAATTACCAGACCTACGCTTGAGAGTCCATTCACAACAGGGGTTTGATCTGTCAGTCTACCTGGCTACTTGAACACTGCGTGAACATTCCGTCACATCGTTTGCTATCCAGCTTGCGAGTGAAGCATTGCGACGCCTCATTTCAATCAGCGCAAAGGCACCAGAACGGCGGTGCATAATTTCCATAAGATTAGCTGTGGGATGCCTCGGCCAGTGCGCGTGCCGCACACCACACATGCTCATGACCAATTTCACGTCGGGAGAAGTCGAGCTTGAGAGGGAAAAGTGACGGATGAGTAAATATCTTTGGAAGAAAATTCACAGAACAGACGAGACCTATGGCGAGCAAAGTCTCTGATTTGGAGCTGATACGCTGATACTTCGTGTAATGTGACTCGCTTGTTCCGTTCCCAATACCCCAACAACGCCGTAAAAATGTAAATGTCAAGACATAGATCCTCCTGAATACAACTCTCGCAATTGAGGCGCACATGCGTTCAACAGCCGTGCATGCCTGTTGCGAAGGGGACGGAGAAGCCCCGAATCTCGCAGGACGCCTTGCCGGACGAGATGCTGCTAGGGCGATGCCTCAGTCCTCCCAACTCTTCTCCACGGTTTCCCTGACTCTCTTAGTGTACTCTTTTCGATTATCCTTATAAAGGTTTGAGGCCTCGACGTTGGCAGGGGACCCGGTGTTCGGATCGTTGAGCAAGCTAGGTATTTTAGATCAGCTAATGACATGCCGTGGAGTCAAAGAGCTAGGCAGCCCTGAGTGTATGTACCTCTGAATGCTCGTCAAGACGGCGGCGACATCGTACGTTGGACTCCAACGGTTTTGCAAGATGTCTAAGCACAGCTCTCCTGTTGCGTAGACATTTGGGTGGAACATTTGGCTGATGAATTTGACTTGGGGCGGCTTGTTGGGATACTGCTCCTCGAATTGCATGACGAGTCGAAATGTCCCGTCTTCGAATGGTGTGTCAGCTGGACCGATGATGACGGCGTTCCTAATCGCACATGGATGAGTCTCGGTTCCGTGGTGAGGCGAGTAGTAAGCGGCATCCGGTACGAACCAAGTCATGACATTGTCTGGGATGGGAGAAGCGGAGACTCCGGCAGGGGGGTCTGTTTGCATACGCTGCGGCGGAGAACTTGGTTACTCGTGGTGTGGCGAGGCTGGTGATGAATCCGGAAGTTCACGAACCTTGAAGTCGCGCATCAAACGGCGCCGAGCTGCGGTGGACATGGTGACGAGGCCAGTATCACGCAGCCACCAGCTTTCAGCGAGAAGAAGAAGAGGAGAGAAATATCTGGAAATGCAAGGTCTGTGAGCGCAGGCAGTCTGCTACGAGCGTGGCGTCCCTTGAAGGGTGTCGGGAGAATTATTCGAGTTGGGCCTTGATGGCAGCAGAAGGGACGGGGGCGGCCCCAACATGCCGCCACAGACGCTAGGAGTTATGCACTCACTTGCCCGCCATGAAGGCCGGTCACGGGCGTCTGTCTTCCTTCTAGTCACGTGATCATATTTCAACGCTTAACGTTTGGTCCGCAACAATACATGTGTTAGGCTTGCCTGATATCGCAATCACCACGCGAGCATCGTCGAAACGGCCGCCAACAGCGAGCGGGGTGGGCTGGCGTGCGTGAAACTGCAATGCAACGGAAGCAATGCATCGCGATGACAGCGAAAACCCGGGCCGTCTGCTCAGCTCGTGATATGCCTCGCGGCCCACGCAACAATTCATGGTCGATAGTGCGCAGGGTTTCTTGCCACAGGCGTTGCATTCATTGCTTCGCCACGTGCTGCTGGGCTAGACAGACTGGACGACCGAACAGTCCAATCCGTCGCGACCACGAGAACATGCCCTCGCGATTGCAAATTTGGCATTTGGTAAGCAGGGAATGCTGCAGCTCGCCCAGGTAGACCCACCCTAGCTGGTCGCCCCACTTCGGTTCCGGATGCCGCCCGGCTCTCCCCCAGAATGCCTACTCTTCCTAAGCCGAGGCGATCCGAGCCAGTGACTAGAAAGATGGAATCGTTTGGGTGAAGCTGACTTGGATATTGTTCCTTGCCAGTTGCCTTTTCTTTTTCTTTCAGTCGTTGTTCCAGAGCAAGACTTGTTTGCGAGATCAGCTTGCACAGATGTATTTCCCAACGTTGAGGTCACCACGGCTCGCAACCCAACTGGCTGGACATGTGACAGCAACACGCCGCTTATCCACGAGCGCCGCTCTGCGCAAAGAGCTTCAGGATGCCTACATTCTGAGCGCATCAAGAACGCCGACGACAAAGGTGCGTCTCAGGTCGACCGTCTGCTGACACGCAGAAAAGCTCACGCTCCACCGCGCATAGTTCAATGGCTCGTTTCTGACGGTCCCGGCGCCCAAGCTGGGGGCCGCGGCCATCAAGTCAGCCGTCGAAAAGTCAAAGGTTCCCGTCGAAAGCATCACGGATGTCTACATGGGCAACGTCATGCAGGGTTCGGTTGGTCAGGCTCCTGCTCGCCAAGCTGCCATTTTTGCTGGTCTCCCCGAGTCTATCGAGGCCACCACCATCAACAAGGTCTGCGCATCTGGGCTCAAAGCCGTGGCTTTGGCGGCTCAGAACATCCAGTTGGGTTTGGCCGAAGCCCAGGTTGCCGGCGGCATGGAGAACATGTCTCGGGTTCCCCTATACCTTCCCCGAGCCAGCGGCTTGCCGGCCTTTGGTCACGTCAAGATGGAGGATGGCCTGATCAAGGACGGTCTGACAGACGTGTACCAGCAGTTTCACATGGGAAACTGCGCGGAGAACACGGTCAAGACCCACGGCATCACGCGCGAGCAGCAGGACGCCTACGCCATTCAGTCGTACAAGAACGCGCAAAAGGCGTGGGCCGACAAGGCGTTTGCCGAGGAAATCGTGCCGGTGACGGTGTCTGGCAGAAAGGGGGATACGGTCATCGACACCGACGAGGGCTACTTGGACGTCAAGGTCGAGAAAATTCCCACCCTAAAGCCAGCTTTTGTGCGCGACGGTAGCGGTACCGTCACCGCCGCCAACTCGTCGACCCTCAACGACGGCGCCAGTGCCCTCGTCCTGGGAAACAAGGCCCTTGCACAGCAGTTCGGCTCAGGTTCGCGCGTTCTCGCCAAGATCATCAGCTATGCCGACGCCGCCATGGCTCCCATAGACTTTCCCATTGCTCCCTCCAAAGCTGTGCCCATTGCCCTGGAGAGGGCTGGTATTACCAAGGACCAGGTTGCCATATGGGAGTTCAACGAGGCCTTTGCCGCCGTCATTCTCGCCAATCAAAAGATTTTGGGGTTGCAGGGTGTCAAGGTCAATCCCCTGGGAGGTGCCATCTCGCTCGGTCACGCTCTGGGAAGCTCCGGCTCGAGGATCCTGACCACCTTGCTACACCAACTCAAGCCAGGCGAGTACGGTGTTGCGGCCATCTGCAACGGAGGCGGTGCAGCTACCGCCATGGTTGTGCAGAGGATTGAGTCCGCTTAGGGAACCTGCCACGAACACGTTCCGAGGGGCTGGAGGGTATGCGGGATGCATGTAGTGTAGGTTTCATTGGCGCATCTGCTGGCTTCTAAGGACTCAGGTCCATTCATCTCACCGGCTTCGGTTTCGCGATCAACAAGAAGCTGATCCTGCTGGCCCTGACTAGTGCATGTCTGGACAATGGATGCAGGCCGGCGAGACGTCCCATGGCAGCAAGCCGATAGAAGTAGACACATGCGTTGCGACGGAGGGCAGACTGTCGAGGCATAACCTGCTCTCCATACGCGATGCTTCGTGGATTCAGGCATCGCAAGGTTCAAGCGACGCCCACGAGGTTGGTACTACTCATTGTCTTGACCACGGTCCCTGGTGATGCCGGGAAGGACGCAGCTATCAAGTCTGTCACAAAACACAACGTGCAGCCGTCTATGCTGTGATTCATCTTAAGAAGTACGCTGTCCATGTATGATTTCGGGAAGCGGCGTTGGCCTGCCAGCAGCCAGACAGCCAACTTGCCGTACTGTAGTCAATTGTACGCGGTCGCGTCCCCACTCCCTGCCAACCCGCGATCTCGAACCTCATCTCATATTATCATTCATCCAGTTTGTCCTTCTCACAATGCCGCTCGTGGCTCAATTCCTAACCCAGATCCACCAATATGTGCGCAATCAGCAGGGCGACATGCTCCGTTCCTGGCTGCAAGTCGAGCCCGGGTCGGCCCGGAACTACTACGACATGGCTGCCGAGCTGCGCGCCACCACCTCACGGCCCATCGATGCCCTCATTGAGGAGCACCTCCCCGTCGAGGCCGACGTGCCCGATGGCCAGGGCGCCGTGTGGCCCAGCTTCCAGTCTTTTATGAAGTCGTATCTCACGCTGTGGCGCGACATTGACCACGATGATTTGCTGGGCGCGCATGAGCTGCTCACAGCGCTGGTCAAGTGAGTTTTTTTGTCCGTCATCACGTCACATGATACAGATATCACCCTCTTGTCATGATCATCACCATCGTTGATTTCATGCTTCTACTTTCTGGATTGGAATGGCAAAGCTTCATCTTCTAATGAATTTCTGCACATGTTTGGTAACGAAAAGCTCTTGCGGTACGGCGTTTACACATCCAACGTATGGCGCCATGCTCCTCCAGTCTAGCATGTCCTTTTCCATCACGCTGGCCCGGTTCACGCTGCAGCTCAACCGACGGCCGGACTTGATGCGGCAGCGTCGTGGAAAACGCGGTGGTGGCGGCGGCGGTGGCGGTACATTCGACGAGGACAAGTCCGTCGCCGAGTCGTCTGCCGAGATTATCCAAAAGATCTTCACTACGTGTTTGACAGACCGGTCCGTCGGCCGCGTGCCCGAGGGGAAGAAAGTTGGCGTGTACATGTTTGCGAACTTGGTGCTGAAGCTCCTATTTGCCGTACGTACATGCTTGCATTTATTTTTTTTTGTTTCTCCATCTTCACTTGCCCATTTTTTATTTTCACTGTTTTCAAGGTGCCTGCCATATTTGGTCCTTTTCGTTTCTTGCAATTTTTCCAAGCAGCCGAAACAATGTTATCGTGGCACATCTGACAAGAAAAGGGGAAGCCGGTACGGGAACCGGCGACGGCGGTTTTTTTCTGAAACTTTACAGTGTCGAAGAATCAATCTCGCCACGGTACTTTACCTCAACATTGACACTCTCTCGCCCCCCTTGTCGCTCTATCCGGCCTCGCAGCGCGTCACGTTCCTGTACTATCTCGGCCGCTTCAACTTTGCGAGCCAGCACTACCGCCGCGCCGCTCTGTGCCTGGACCAGGCCTACCTGCAGACGCCGCCGCAGCTCGTCTCGCACCGCACCAACATCCTCACCTACCTGATCCCCAGCAACATGCTCCTCGGGCGCTTCCCCTCGGCGGCGCTGCTCCAGCGGCCCGAGGCCCGGTCGACGCCCCTCGCGGGCATCTTCCTGCCGCTCTGCCAGGCCATCCGCAGCGGCAACTTTGTGCTCTTCCAGGCCCACCTCGCCGCGCACGAGGCCTGGCTCTTCGAAAAGGGCCTCCTGCTGGCGCTCACCCACCGGCTGCGCCCGCTGCTCTGGCGCGCCCTCGCCCGCAAGACCTTTATCCTGACGTACGTGCCCCCGGCGGACGCGGCGTCCCGCAAGGCCGCGACACTCGACCTCGCCCATCTCCATGCCGTGGCCGTCTTCCTGCAGAGGAGGCTCGAGGGCTGGCTGCCCGCGCACCCGGGCGCCGCGCGGCGGGCTTCGTCGCAGGCGAACCCACTGCTGATGCGCGCCGTGGCCAACAACATCCAGGACGCGGCGCGGGACACGACGCTGGCGCCTCCGCCTCCCGCCGGCGGCGGAGGAGGGGGAGCGGGAGCGGCGTCCGGGAGGAAGAAGCTCCGTCCCAACGAGGGCATGGTCTGGGGCAACGCCGACATCACGCCCGACGACGTCGAGATGGTGGTGGCGGGGCTGATCCAGCAGGGCCTGATGCACGGGTTCGTCGCGCACGCGCAGAACCGGTTCGCCATCATCGGCGCCAAGGCAAAAGGGCCCGTTGTCGCAGGCTGGCCAAATGTCTGGCAGGCCATCCAGGATCGCAGATACGAGGAGGAATTCGATATCAACCATGTGCCTGGATGGGTGAAGGGATGAAAACACAAAAATGAGACCAAAAAAAGAAAAAGTAATGAAACAAACCACAAGGATGATGTTTTTTTTTCGCAGCATAGACTGTTCAGCTTAAGAAGGAAGCCTACTAGGCAGGGCCACTCAGAAGATGGGGCGGGTGTACTTTGTATGGTGAGCGCGCGCGCAGGACGCGGTCAAGGCATGAGAATGGGATCTTTGCACAGGCTCTGCGGGGACGTCTGTACTTTATCACAACGAGCACATTCAACAGACTCACAGCGCTGAAACTGGTGGTCCTCGGTCAAAGAAACAGCGTTGCCTGAACATTATTGAACAGCGTTGCCTGAACATTATTGAACAGCGTTGCCTGAACATTTTGAGAACATCATCGGGGTGAGCTGCGCGGCACGGCTTCTCCAGGCGAATAGGCAGAGCCCTCTAGGAAAATATAGTCATGGGCATCAATTCTTCATTCATCGATACAAAAGAGCATATAGATAGCCAAGCCGACAACCCCCGATGTGTTCACATATAGGAAGAAAAAAAGACATCCTCTTGTCCGCGGCGCGCCGCCAATAACCACCTGCTCCGCACGATTCCCGAGAGAAGCGAATAGCAAAGTAAAGTAAAAAACGGGGAATGAGGAGAGGTTGGCGTAGCAAGATTCAGAGAGATGCCGAGCGAAGCCGTAAACACCCCCGCTGTTGCGTATGCTTTTTTTCCATGGTCCATCCAAAAATGACCCAGCAAGTTGTTGAAAAGAAGAAGTGAATTTGAAAAAAAAAAAAACATGTCCCAGCAGACAATGCATCGAAAGAAAAGAAAAAAAGATTTCTCCTGTAAGAGGGTATCGAGATGTTAAAGATGAATGTAATCCTTGGGGAAAAAATTGAACCAGAAATGAAAAACAGCCTTTACAAAAGAGAAGTGAAGAGAAGGGTCATGAGGAAAAAAAAAAAAAGATGTAAAGACTGATAAGTAGGTTCCAAGGTTCGTGGCAGCAGCCACTTAAGGGGGATGGTTGCAAGGGGTGAAAATGTCCAATGACAAGAATAAACACTATCGCCGATAGGGTGCGGTGTATATCTAGAAAACGAAGTGAAGAACGAAAAGAGAAAAAGAACCGTCGATCCGACTCCCTGAAATAAATCAGATCGAAGAAACCTGGGGTATAAAAGGTGGTCGCTCGTGAGAGCGACACGAAGAAGAAGACGCCAGCTGGAAAGGCAAGATTCGCGACCGTACCCACCACCATTGCCACGGGTTCAAGGTTTGGGGGGGAAAGAAAGAGAGCGGACCGTTATTTTGGCTTTCCAAGCCATGCGAGCCGGAAAGTATAATGGGGGTTGCGACGCAGCCGGCAGTAAATGCATAGTGATCAGATGGGCGTAGCGTCGTCACATGATAATGCTCCCAAGAAGTTTTTAAAAAAGGTAGGCTGCCGCGATAAATGCCACAAGCAGGCCAGCTACAGCACCACTCTGCTGTCGGCCGGCCTCTCCCTTCGACGCCGTTGTCTTCGGTGCCACAGGGGTCAAGGACTGAGTCGTGGAAGTAAAGGACGTCGACGGCGCCGCGGTGCTGCTGGTGTTGCTATACGACGTGCCGTTTTCATGGAAAATACCAGGCATTTGCACGATCGGGGGGGCCGACGAAGAAGACGTGCTGAGAATTGTGCTCGACGAACTTGGGGCAGCGCTCGTCGTCGGAGGCGCCGTGCTCGTCGTTGAAGACGGCGAAGCAGAAGAGACAACCGGCGCCTGGCTGGTGCTCGAGGACTTGGAGATTGTCGTCGACTGCGATGGCGGCGTCGGGGTCGGTGTCGGGGTTGACGTTGGGGGAGGCGGCGGCGGAGGAGGAGGCGGCGGAGGGGCCGACGATGTCGTCGCCGGGGGCGGAGGCGGTTTGGAGGCAGGCGTGCTCTGCTTGGGAGGCTCGGGCTGTGAGTTACCGCCAGATCCATCAAAGGCGATGATGTGGGCAGTCGAGCCTTTGGCGACTGTCACGACACAGAAACCTGCATTGCCAGCACCGACAGCGGCGAGCTTGCTACCGACGGCACCTGAAGCGCTGGCGGAAGCATCGATCTGACAGGGCAGCCCAACGCAGCCACCGCCTGGGCATTCGATCTTGACACCGAAGCCAGGCTGTGATCCGGCGAGGCCGGACCCTTGCCAGATGGGGTTCCACCCAATCTTGACAAAGGTCTGGCCGTTTCCGTCAGTGTTCGCACCGGCGACATAGGGCGACCAATTCCCGACGGCTTTGGATTCGCTGCCCCAGACGCAGCCTTCCGTGCCAGTGCCAGGGGGGTTGATGTAGAAACTGAACACTCACGTCAGTCATGTTGGTGGGCGTGGCACTCATGCGCATCGACTTACTGTGCTGCCGTCTTCTCCCAGTAAGAGGTGTCCGGAACAGCGATGGTGGCCTCCGAGGACACGAGCGTCGGGATCAACATGGCTTCATTGCCGGGCAGAACCGTCTGGCACCACGACATTTTGCTCTTGCACTGGTTGACAGCCTTGACAGCACCGGTTCCCTGTACACAGTTGGGCTTGTCGGGGAAGGGCTTCTTGACGGTTCCGTCCTGGTCGCAGTACAGACCCCCGTTCATAGAGGCAGGATACGTGTACTTGGAATTCGGATCCCACTGGGCCATGACCATGCCCGATTTGCAAGCGATGGGGCAGTAGTTGCCGGGCTTGCACTCTTGGTCGGGGCTCATGGCCCATCCTGCGTTTTTCTGATCAGGCGTCACGGCCACGAGGTTGGGGTCGTCGGTGGGAAAGGCGCAGGCTCCGCGCTTGACGAGGGCGCGAGACTCGACTTGCGAGTGGCCATGGCCGTGAGCTCGACTCGATCGCTTGTGAATTTGGTGTAGCCGGTGGTGGGCAGAACTGGCTTCGCTTTCTGCGACGAGGAAGGCATACGTGCCGAGAGCGGCCTGGAATAGAGATGATAACTTCATGACGACGAGCGTTTGCGGAGAGACTGCGAGTCTGGCGGATGGTCACGTCTTCGTTGGGGCCTATCAAGTCTATCAAAGACTTGGATCTGCTGAGCGCCGAGTCGCGTTGTGTATGATAAGGTCGACTGATTCAGAACATCCGAGAGCGCGACACCAGGCGGCTCACTTTCAGGGGTCGCGGAGTTGCGAAAATGAGCGTGGGCTGATCGGGTTCGCATACGTTCCGGACGAGGGTAGATATGGGTTTGCTGCTGCCGTTGGAGAGAACGTATTGTTGTTTTGATTGTTGTTAAGCGAGCGGCTTTGTCGTCAGACAGTCAATGTTTGGCGAAAAGAGTGACAAGATACATGAATGAGAGTAGGGGTCAGCAGCCAGGCCTCACAGATGGCTCGCGATCCATAAGGAGTTCTTGGAGGGGGGGGGGAGGAGAGGAAGAGGGAAAGGAGGGAAATAGGCGCCCAGGTTGGCAAACCAGGTTCAGGTTCAGGTTCCTGAACGAGCAAGCCTCGGGCCGCAAGCCAAAACTCTCTCTCCTCCCCTCGGGCAGGGCATAGCACGGCTCTCCCCGGCAATGAAGACGCAATGTACCATAAACATTAGCGAAATTGCGGGTGGGTACCGGCGCGGATGCGTGCCTGTGGTGCCTGAAAAGTTGCTGCCGCAACGGCCAAGTCGACGGCCCGCCGCCAATGGGCGGGATGTTCTGCACATCTCCCCGCCCACCAAAGGCCCCCCACGCCACCGATGCAGGTACCGACGCGTGCCATTGTCCAATCACGTCGCGTCGATAATCTTACTGGGAAATGAGCCAAAGCATATTTTCTCCAGCTGCCATCTCCGATTCGCACCGTCATCGAACCCATTCTGGCGCGCATTTTCCCCGTATGATTCCTGCGATGCTACGCTTGCGGGCAGTCAAGGACAAAATTTTCCAAATCCCTTTTTTCCTCTCTCCTGCGAATAATGCCTGAAACGTTCCCTCTCGCGCGTGTCGCTGGTGAACTTCCTTAATCGCCAACGCAACAATGATCTGCACAAGCCACCACTAGGACCCCCCTTCGAACACAATAGAGCGATGAAACGCAGCGCACCAAGACAGTGGTCCGAGGGCAGAGAACAGACTTTCCCCTCCGACTACTGCGCAGTACTCAGCACAGTACGTATGTACCATTCGAGAATCGAATGCTGCTCAGAGCAAGTGACATGACACATCGACATGCTTCTTTCGTGGTCATTGTGGAGCGTCTTTTTGTTCTTCTCCCCACACCAGGGCCTTTTTGAGTTTTCTGCGCATCTTGAGTTCCTTTTTCCTCACTACCACGACCCTGGCCACGCAGACACTGGCGGCGGTCGTCGTTCCTGACTAGTGACTTGGCGCCATGGCTTGGCGCCATCTTTTCATTGTTTCAGATCGCCAAGCGACCAAGACCTGCATTCTTCACTGCGAGCTGTTTTGATCGCAGCGCTTCCCGAGACAGGCAGCGCCTGCAGAATAATGCCATGTGGATAAGCAGGCTGCGATCCTCTGCGATCAAGCATGCGAAGCGAAAAAGCCTCAGAGATTGAAACTTAGCCTGCACATCGGCACGAGACGCAGTCTGCGCGTCGCATGTGCAATGAAGGGCACTCGATTTATGGTGCTGTGCGAAACACAGGCGACGTGTCCTTTTCTTGGTTATTCGTGGCGGCGTGTCTGAAATGAGTGGCCTCGTTTCCCGGCGACGCTACTGCCATTCTCGTCTATCGTTGGGTTGTCCGGGACGACTCTCAATCAGCGACCTGAATGATCTCAATTGAATAATTGGTCCGATGACAATTACACAAGACAGTCTCGTCTATCGATTTATCGACGGCCCAATCTACAGGAAGGGCAATTTGGGTCCCACCTGAACAGGCATTGCCTGTCTTGCGATTCCTCCCTGGTGAAGAGTTTATCCCTTCGAAGAGGGCGGGCGCTCGGCCGGAGAAGAGAAGGGGTTAGAGGGAGGGGTCATCGCGGCGTTCGGGACCCATCATTTCAATTTCCCTTCGGGCGACTGGCTGCTGCTCGTCGGAACCAAGCGACCAAGGCTCTTGCATCGCTCTCGTTCGCAGTTGTGCGGGAGGCCGCGCGGACGTGGTGACCATGGCATTCCGTTAAGCTTCATAAATGTGCCCATAGTGCATGAACCGTGAGAGTCAAAGTTTGGCCCCGGATGGTGGCTGAAGGTATTCTGACGCCACATCTCCGGCGCAAAGTATCGATCGAGACACGAGACATGACGACACGCTGCAGCTCTGCGTGGCACCAACTTCGCAGGCCACGCTTCGCACGGAGCCGAACGCTGCATTCTGCGCCGCATTCCAGCCTCGACATGGTTCATTTCCCGTCGCCGTGTCATCGCATGAAGGTGTGGTCACGCGGAACTTTGTTTACTTGACAGCTCTGACCTTTTGCGCATGGTAATCGAGACCGACTGGCCAAGCTGGGACCAGCTCATTGATTTTCAAGCCTCCAAAATGAGGCGCGCCACTGAATGGCTGACGCAATGGACCATAATTCTCGAACTATGGGTCACTAGGCGCTCCTTTGACACTCGGTTTTCACTGCATGCGAGTACCTCTTGCCTGCCTAAAACGGATTCGTTGATGGATATTCGTGCAGCGACAGTTTCAGCCTAGCATGAGAAGCAGTCCCCAGAAGATGTTCAGTGAGTCATGGTGCGCACGAAAGGACCCGAGGGCAAAAGCAATGCCAATCAGATTGGGATGTGCATCATCTCCCAGGGAGTACGTCGAAAGAGGGCAGCGGTTAAATCGTTCAGAGATCCTTCTCTCTGTGGCCTGTAACCCGCGCCCATGAGTCGAACGACATGGTCATGGAATGACGCCCGGCAGTCTTGCTTCTTAAGTGATCGTCGTAACTCAGCATTTCCTTGTACGGGACTTTGGCCACAATCTCCACCATTCTATCCGTCGACTGTTTTTCACGGAGCGATGTGACCGAGTCGTATGGATCGGGAGGAGCGTAAATTCTAGACACGTCAATCATCTCATCGCTCGAGGATTCGGCAGACCTGTCCATGATTTCCATCACTAGACCGCCAGCGCCGGCCGTGATATCGTGCTGCACTATGCCCGCTGTTGCCTCAGGGCAGCTTATGTGCACCAACATGACAGGCTCCAAAAGGCCAATGACTTGATCATCGAATGCCTCGCGGAGCGCAGCCTGCACTCCATATCTAGCCGCACTGCTAAGGTGTCCGCCGCTCGGACTCTCGAGAGCACCCTCGTAGGTGTCCAGCGTTATCCTGGCATGGCAACTGTGGACCGGTGAGGCTCGACGCGGCCCACGTGCCATACCAGCGATGGCTCCATTGAGGAGCTGGTGATGGGCGTCTTCCAGATCCAAGAGTCCATCGGCTAAGCTCGCAGACTCTGGTATCTCAATAGTGTAGCTGTTACCGGCCATTTCGACACTGGACCCGGATTTGCTGGCTCGGTTGTCAAGCTCGATAGGCTCCAGAGTTACAGTGCAGGCGGCTTTACCCGGTCTGCCGGCCACAGGTCGGTCAAAGCTAACGTAATGTGACTTGGTGGGCTGAATCAAGCACTCCTTGTAATCGACCTCAATCTGACCAAATTCGGCATCGATGCTGTGCTTTTGTCTCATGTTGTAGATGGCTACGTCCAGATGAAGCTTGCCCATGCCTTGTATTGTGAACTGATCTGTCTTTGGGTCACGACTCCATCTCAGGCTGGGATCTTCCCGTGAGGCATTCTCCAATGCCATCTCAAGTTTTTGGGCCGCGACGTTTCCGTATGGCTCTATCTGCAAAAATGCCACAGGAGGAGGGATTTCGGGGGGGCGAATGCGAAGCTGGCGAAGCAGGACATTATCAATCGGCTTCCCGTTCGTCGTTGTGACTAGGGTGTCGCCACTTCGAGCCTTCTTCAGGCCTCTAAGCGCCCCAATCTGCCCAACAGAAAGCTCCTGCACTTCCTGAGCTTCTGCTGCGGATATCTGAAGAATACCCATTGGTCGTTCCTTTTCATTGATATTGGTATTGGTGGTCGCAGCACTGCGGGTCAATGTTCCATGATAGACTCGTACGAAACTGATCACACCTTCCTTGGGATGGTTAAACACTTTGAAGACGGATGCTATCGAAGCCACATTTGACGAATCTTTGACGCCGCCCGAGCCTAGAATATCGAGCAGTCTTTTCTCTGATGAGCCAACTCGCACTTCCAGGTCAGGTCGCTCTGCGGGACTCGGGAGATAATCTGTGACAGCATCCATCAACAGCTCGACACCAATATGCCGGAAGCTCGAGCCAGCAAAGACTGGGATCACGCGGCCTTTTCCATCATGAATCGTGCGCTTGATAGCATCCTTCAGCATGTGGTTCGAAATGTTGTCATTCTCAGCAAGGAACTCGTCCATGATAATATCATCGAAATCGGCTAGACCTTCAATAAGCTTTTGCCTGGCGAGCCGCAACTCTGTAAGTAGATCAGGATTGGATGAAGAAAGTTCCTGTCTCAGCTCTTCCGGCGCGTAATAAATTTTGTCGCGTTCCGATTTCCATCTATATGCTGCGCCCTCGATAACGTCAATAACGCCAACGAATGATTCTTTGTCCCACCAAGGAATCTGACAGACGAGAGGCCAGCCTTTCAGCCTTGTGCCAATCTCCAAAACTGACTTTTTGAAAGACGCGCCCTCTCGGTCCAATTTGTTGCAATAGACGATACGGGGAATTTCAAACCCATGAGCGGATGCCCAGACACGCTCCGTATGCGCTTCGACACCCTTGACGGAATCGACAATACACACAGCACCATCCAAGATTGGTAGGCACCGGTCCACTTCGAATCTGAAGTCCTGATGGCCGGGCGTATCGATGAGATTCACTGTTTTTGGAAGTGTACCGGGTAGGCAGTCTTGGGGCTTTGGCCAATTAAAAGTAATCGACGCCGACTGTATTGTAATCCCTCGCTTCCTTTCGAGCTGCAAAAAGTCTGTGACAGTATTTCCGGCATCCACATCTGTGAACTCGGTCAGCGGGGGGTGAAATGCGCTGACGGTGGAAATAGTGCCGACAGCCAGCTGCCTGCTCACATACCTCCAAACCTTCTCGTGACGCCACTGTAGTACAGCATTCGCTCCGTGGTGGTGGTCTTTCCCTATCGTGATGTCAATGCGGAAACTGTTTGCTTGCTAGTCCGCACACGTACAGCATCAACATGGGCTATTATGCCAATGTTGCGAATATTGCTGACCTGCGCATCTTGCTGGGACCTGGCATGCACATGCAGAGCGCGTCGGGCACACTGCTCGATGCTGCACCTCGAAACATATGACAGCAACCTACTGCATAAAGCGACAGGAAAGCCACGACCTCGACCCATAATGACAATGATCATGATAGATGAGTCGTACGTATAACATTAATGGGCAGGGAGTGCAGCCCGAAGTAATCCGCAGGTAACGGCACCTGGACTAAAACGAAGCCATTGACATGAGTCTGCGTATTTGATATAACGAGCACAGCAAGAGAAACGTGGCTCGCTCGTTTATACGTCCGCTACCACACGCTCAGTCGATGCAAAACTGCTTTCCTTGGCTCGGGCTCGAAAAGTAAAGCTCATGAAAGTTCTATTGTAGACGTCAACGAATCACGGAGCTTTGAAATGGGAAGGCGGTGGTCTACAGCACATCGCTGGTGGGTCCACTTTCCGTGTGATGGATGCGTGGCCCAAGGGGCTTGAGTGCTGCGACTGGAGGCACGTCAAGGTGGACGTGCGCCCAGGCACAAACCCGTCTTGATCTTCGACCTCTCTGGCAATTCGCATTCAATTGGTAGCATCGACTGTCAACGCGAGCGAACGCGCTGCTGCACCAGTATTTTGACACCAAGTCGTCTGCGCTTGCAGGACCAGACTTCCGCACTCTCCGCGACCTCTCGGTATCTTGCAGCCTCATCTCGCAGTCATCATGGAGCTTTCCGACATCTTGTACGTTCAACATACGTGACTGCTTCAGAGTGCAACGTGAATCGCCGCTAACTCGTTTCTCTTCTACCCGCTTAGTCGTATCGTCAACCTGGTGGTTGCGGCCGTCACCGTCCTTGGAGGCATTGCCGGTATCTTCGCATTTCAACTGTAGGTCTTCCAGCGATCGCGAGCTGGCTCCGGAGAGGCAGCTACTTTGCCGTCACTCGCCATGAGCGAAACGAGTTAACAACCTGGCTGCAGTCAAAGCATCATCCTTGGCGCGTACATGATCGTGTTCGGATTGTCAATTGCTTTACTTGGTAGGCCCCCGCGTTTCGAGACACCTGCCACGAACTCTCATTGACAATTTGCAGAGTTCCAAATTCCCCCTCAAGTTTCTCGCTATGCAAACTTTTTGTTTTCGTTCATCGGACGGGGTGTCTGTAAGTCTTCCCACCATCGAAAGGGCATTGACGCATCGAACGCCGGCTAAAAGAGACGCAGTTTATGTATTGATTGGTGGTCTTCTCTTTGGCGATCATCTAATCAGCAGAATCGCGGGCAGCATTGTCTGCATTGTTGGTCTCGGCTACGTTGCCCTGGAATTTGTCCCTTCCATCGAGCCACCGAGCAATATGCGTGAAGCCGATGTGGCTGGTTGGGGTGCAGAGCAAGTCTGAGCAAGTCTAAGAAATTTACAGCGGAAACAATCTTGAGACGCCGAATAAGTTAATCAACAGACCATGTTCAGTTGAAAGAGATCCCCACCGATCGCAATGATTCCCAAGTAGAGCGCCTGTCTGTGCGAGGTGGAGGAGTTAAAAGAGGATAGACCGTGGATTCATGAGTCGGCGGAGGTACATCGTACATAAAATGGTGTAGGATAGTAAAGCTAGCAATTTTTGGTAGCAAGGATTATTGTGAGTGCCATCTCGTACTAACGCCATACGCCGTCTTCGACTTTCACTCCTTGCTCTTCTTGTTCCAGTTCCCAGCGTCCTCCACACCTTTGGCAAAGCTGCCTACACCGTCTTGGATACCACTTCCGATAGAACTCAGCCCGTCACCTACAGGCTTGCCAGTCTCGCCCGTCACGTTGTTAAATGTATTTCCGATGCCCTTTGTTGCGGCGCCAGTCACCGAACCAGCAGTTCGAGATACGCCTCCCACTGCGTTCCCCAAGGCACTAGTCACAAAGCCGGCTGCACCGCTTGCTTTGTCACCCACAGTGTTTGCTTGGGTTGAGGCATTGCCAGCGGCGTTGTTGGCCGTGCTGCTGATCTTTTGCTCTGTGTCGGACATTTTCTTTTCCTTTGATTGGAGGCGATGCGCTGGATAATATGAAACGAAATGTTTTCTCGACTATTTTGAGTAGTTGATGTTCAGGCTGTGGTCATTGTTAAGTTTGGAATGGCACCGGCAGGTTTTATACACATGTTTGTTGGGGGAGTTACCTGCGTGAGGCGCGTCACAAATGATCCACATGACGTCAGCCTGATGATTGGCAGGCAACAATGCAGGACCTAAATAGGAAGTGGACAGATCTCAATCAATTGCGATCCGCAAAAGATGAAAATGGCGATCGCAGATATAGCGAGCGTACAAGGGAACAAAACGTCCAGTCGGGGGCATCAAAAGTAGGGACATTGCGCTATGCTAATCTAGGGAAAACACGTCAAGGCTTCCGACAGGTCGAAAGCGGCTAACCTATATTGAACTCGTCTGCTGCAGAGTTCATCAACAGCATGCTCTTCTTCTTGATGATATCCATCGATGACTTCTCATTCATGACTGATGTCCCGCCCTCTTTCGATGAAGCATGACGATCCCTTGAGCTGCCCTTCTTATTTGTCCTGCGATCGATGCCCGCGCCAATGCCGCCAGGAGGATCACGCAAGCCGAAACTTTTCGCAACATGGCCTAAATGTAACTGTGTGATATCGAAGTGATTTCGTTCCTCACGAATATGAGTAGCGTAAGCTCGAATGTGCGATTTGAACCCATTACGTGCAAGTTCCAGACGCTTAGCGTCCTCAAGCAGCCTTTGCTCGAAATGGAGTTGCAAAGTCTCCGCCTTGTCGTGGTAGGACATATCATCCGTCAGAACAGCTGATGTCTCTACGGGCAGCTCGATCTGGTTCATGAGACCGGTTTTGAGAACAGTTTCGTATGACTGTGAAGAAGGAGGTGTCGATGACTTGAGGAATTCGATGTAGCCCTCTTCACTACCGGGAAGAAGAAACAATGCGGCGTCACCAGCACGGCCAGCTCGGGCTGTACGTCCAACGCGGTGGATGTGATCGGCGAAGCTGAATGCAGGGTCGTATTCGACAACAAGGTCCACAGATGGAATGTCCAGCCCTCGGGAGGAAACATCGGTTGTGATTAATATGGAAGGTGATTTGCAGGTGGAGAAAGCTCGTAGAGTCGCCGTCCGAATAGGCTGAGAGAGCGAGCCATGCATCCTATGCAGCATGACCTCGGGACTTGCGGGAGATGTGACGTAAGCCGCCCTTGAAACCGTCTGCTCAATGAGTTCCTTGTCCTTCTGAAGTGAGCTTGGGATGTCTCTCTGGCGAGGATCACGGAGCAGTTCAAAATGAAAGTCCACAGAATCCGCGCACGACATGAAGACGATTGCTTTCATCGTCCGCCCTCGCCGTGAAAAGACCGACTTGAAGTACGACACTAGTGTGACAAGTCGAAGTTTGGAGGGCACCACGAGATAAGTCTGATGTAGCTGTGCTGGAGCCTTGTGGACAATCTCCTCGTTTGCCGCGTCCTCCTCACTCTTCTCCGCAGCCAGGAAAGTCGCATCGGTAAGACTCATCTCGCCGAGTTTCTGCACGTTCAATTTCATGGTTGCTGAGCAAAGGACAGTCACACGTCTCTGAGGCAAGGCGCTGAGAGATAGTCCACTATCCATAGTGCTGATGATGTCCACCTTATCTAGAGCATGTATGACTTTCTTGAGGTCCTCTTCGAATCCTAGATCCATAAGCCGGTCACCTTCGTCAAGGACTAGCCAACGAACAGTTCCCAGGGTGAGGGCCTTGGTGTTGTCGATGTGATCAGCAAGGCGTCCAGGAGTCGCGACCAAAAAATTTACACCCTTCCGTATCCTAGCCTTTTCGGCTTTTTTCGATTCTCCACCACTGATAGCAGTAGAGACGAGCCACGGAAAAGGCCTGATAAGTTGCTCGAGAACGGAATGCGTCTGCTTCGCCAGCTCACGGGTAGGCGACACAATGATGGCAAAGATCCCCGAGTTGCGATGAATCAGCTTCCCATCGGAATTGTCGCTCAGCATCAGCACACGGTGCAAAATGGGAAGAAGATAAGAAAAAGTTTTCCCAGAGCCAGTTTCTGCTTGAACAAATACATCCGAGCTGTTCGCTAGCAGATGGGGGATGACTTTACGTTGAATGGCGGTCGGGCTTTCGAGTTTCATTTTGGCTAGGGATTCAACGAGACGAGATGAAATAGTGAGAGAGCCGAAATTAGCGACGTTGCTCAGGGGTGCATTCGTCGGAGCAGGAGCTTTCCACTCGTGTCCCTCGGCAGTTTCTGTTGTCTGGGCGGGGTTGAAAGAGAAGAGGCGTGAAACGACCTGACGATTCCCTTTGCCAGATGACTCGCCCTTCTTTGGTGTAGCCTTTTCATCTCTAGGCGACTCATGTTCGAAGTTTCCAGAGCCCCAGGACTTGCTGCTGTGTGCTGGATTTGAGGCTGTATCGTCATTGAGCCGTTGCCGCTTTGAGGACCGGAGATCGGGTTCATGGGTGGTCTCGGTTGAGGAATCGGTTCGCGGGTGCCGCGCACCTCTCTCAGCTCGTTTTCTGTCTCGCCATCTACCGCCTTTGAATTTCACTTGCGCTTTCAAAACTGTAGGCCCTAGCTCAAAGTTCAGAAGCATGCCATCGTCAGCCATGGTCTGCTGTCAGGCAAAGCAAATATCTGTCGTTGAAGATGAATGCGTTGGTGGGGCGGCGACACTGCTCTTTTTTTTTTTTTTCCAGCCCGCTCTCGGTATCTTATCGATAAATCACGTCCAGGGCGCGGATCACCCAAACTCGTTGCAGCTCTCAAAAAGGTCCAAATATTTTGTCTACAGGTACGTGAAATTAACTAAAAAAAAAAAGCAACTGTAGAAGCAGCTTTTCACGGGCCGTGGACTTGAGGCTTGCCCTAGAACTCACAAGAGGCCCTGCCATGTCTACGCGACACTGCACTTTTCCATTCTCGATTCGTTCATGGCTGACCGTGCCTCCCACCCGAAACAAGATAATTCTATCAGATGCCCTGCAAGATCATTTATTGATGACACTGCGGAGACGCGGGATTCTTGTCAACACCGACCGAACTACTAACCACAAATGATCGCATTTGTGGATCGGACGTGTCGTAGACG
>JAPFUF010000699.1:0-18079 GCA_030780645.1 Aschersonia sp. MBC 508
ATCGGGACCCCTCCCCCCCTTCCTTCTTTCCCCTCCCCGCCCTGGTCGTCCTAGCGCTCCTCCGTCATCATGCATCGTCAGATCAGTCAGTACCGGGGGGGGGGAAAGAGGGAAACAAGGTGATGGAAAAGTGTCAAAGCGAACCAATCCGCGTGCTTGGCGCTATTCTTTGCATGTTCCCGATACACTCGATCGCAGCGCGCGGGGCACGCACATCACCCACGGGCGCTCACACCCTCGTGATGTACTGAATTATCATGACTATTATGTACAATTTGTTTTGTGCCAAAAAACTGGTCACGAGGCCCATTTTCTGAGTGTGCCTTTTTTTTTTTCTCTCTGCCACCTACGTAGTGCGTTTTCGTTTCTTCGGGATTGGCTTCGTTCATTCATTTTTTTTTTTTGGGGCGCTCTCCCTCGTCTCAGTCGGAGAAATACTTCCGCACTCGGCGTACATGCATACTTTTTCGATGGAGGTGGCTTCTCTTCTTCTTATTTTCCGTTCTGGCTCAGAGCAGTTTTCATTCCCAAAAGGGAAAAAAGGGCGGACGAGGGGGGGGATAACGGGAAAGGACAAGAAGGAATTATATTCATGCAGCTAAGCACAGAGAGGCGCGCGCAATTGAAACAACTACACGCACGTGAAAATGAAAAAGCGAGAGATGGGTAGAGCGGGAAACAGAGAAAGAAAAAGAAAGAGCTGCATGCGCCTACATACTGTCGTAGTAGAGCGCAGTTATCTACGTCCGTACGGTGGGGAGGCGCTCTCTACATGTGTACCATCCATTGTCTTTCAAAGCTAAAAGCGGCTGGATCAACATGGCAGATTGACAAGACATTGACTCGCATCTAGCTTGCATGCTAGGAAGGTACGGAAGGGGAAACCCCCACCCAGACAGACACAGAGAGGCGACACCACAAGCCGCCGTACCTGGAATTGCAAGACAAAGACAAGACCAAAAAAAAAAAAGGGTTTAGGTTTCTTTGCTTGCGTTGTGTGTATGTCTCAGCCCTCAAGAGCGAGAGCAGCCCGCCTAGCTGCCTGCGTTGTTGCCAGGGATACCTCTCCCTCCCGCGCGCGCCATTCAATTCCTGTCTCCGAGAAATCGACTGAAGGCGGTCTCTCTCTCTCTCTCTCTCTGCTGCTGCTGCTGCTGCTCGCTGCCCGCTGTGCCACGCCCCGCTGTGCCACGCCCCTCCCCTCCCCTGGCTGCTTTCCCCTTCCCAGTGCGTTGCTGCGGCTGCTGCTGCTGCTGCTGCGGCCATGCGATACGATGCGATGCGATGCACGCACACGGACGGACAGTATGTCACACCAGGAAAGTGACTTGGTCCCCTTGTGTATAGACGAACCCAGCCAGCCAGCCAGCTAGGTACCCAACTCAAACCCCCTTTTTTCCTGTGCGCAGAAAAAAGAAATAAAATTGAAAAAAAGTTCACAGGAGGGAACGTAGAGCTGCCGCCGCCGCCGCCGCCGCCGCCTCGGTTGCCCACTGCCGCACACGCACACACACACTCAACTCAACTCACTCACACGCCCCCCCACATCCCTACCTCAGATGTGGGCCCGTCGCTCTCTCCACACAGCATAACATACTTTTCCCTTCCGAGAGCAAAAAAAAAAAAAAAGTTGAAAAAAAAAAAAGGCTAACTAGCTCATGGCTTACACCAGACCAGAAGCAGTAGTTTAAAAACAAGGCCATGGCCGCTCAATCCTAGCTCTCTCTCTCTCGTGAAGGAAGGGAAATCCTCTGACATCTCTCTCCCTTTTCTCTCTACTCTTGTCCGTTGTTTTTTCCCCCTTTCTTTCCTTCTTTCCTTATTCCCCTTTCATACATGAACCCAGTCCGACCCTGTCCCGTTCGGTCCGGAACCACTACCCCAAGTCAATCTCGTCTTACTCGGATTGCTGTTTAGGGAACCACACGTCATACCCGAATGTAGAGGCTCTGGTCCGGTCAACACAAGATGCCTCAGACTCACTTCTCCGATGACCCTCCGCAGGTCATCAACCAAAAGGATCTCGAGCTTGCCAACGAAAAGCTCAAGCAGTCGGAATCCAACAATGGTGCTTCCAGCCAGGTCGAGGCGCCCGCCCGTGGCGACGACATCGGCTCGGCTACCGGCACCAACTCGCCAGCCGACACCACCACCAACAACAACAATCACAACAACGGTGGCGGCGCCAATCTCGAGAAACTGGGCACCTACGACAAGTACGAAATCACCGAAGATGACTGCTATGATGAGCTGGGATACAGTTTTCCCACGTGGAAAAAGTGGTACATCCTCACCGTCATCTTCTGGGTCCAGGTCTCCATGAACTTCAACACCTCACTCTACTCAAATGCCGTTCCTGGCATTTCCGAGGAGTTCGGCGTCAGCAAGCAGGCCGCGCGATGTGGCGCCATGATCTTCTTGGTTCTCTATGCCTTTGGTTGTGAGCTGTGGGCGCCCTGGTCCGAGGAGTTTGGTCGCTATCCCGTCCTGCAGGCCTCGCTGTTCCTCGTCAACGTCTTCCAGCTGCCCGTCGCATTGGCGCCCAACTTTGCCTCCATCATGGTCGGCCGAGCTCTCGGTGGTCTCTCGTCTGCTGGTGGCTCTGTGACCTTGGGCATGATTGCCGATTTGTGGGAGGCCGACAACCAGCAGTATGCTGTGGCCTACGTCGTGTTTTCCTCTGTCGGAGGTTCCGTCCTCGGTCCGATTGTTGGAGGCTTCACCGAAGAGTATCTCGATTGGAGGTATGTCCGCTTGCCCGGCGTGTGCTGCCCGCTGCTGCTGCCCGAGTGAGCATACTAACCCTTGGGTCTGTAGATGGTCCATCTGGATCCAGTTGATTCTGGGCGGCGCCGTGCAGCTCCTTCACGCATTGACTGTTCCCGAGACCCGAACCACCATCATGATGAACCGCATTGCCAAGAGACGCAGAAAGGAGACGGGCCAGAACATTTGGGGGCCTGATGAGCTCGTCCCATTCTCAGACAGATTCTCCGCCAAAGAAATCCTCGTTACCTGGGTGCGACCATTTCGAATGTTTCTCACCGAGCCCATTGTCCTGGTTCTCTCCCTCCTCTCTGGCTTTTCCGACGCTCTCATCTTCATGTTCATCCAGTCCTTCGCGCTGGTATACCAGGGCAAATGGGGCTTTACGACTGTTCAGGTTGGTCTGTCCTTCATCGCCATCGGCATTGGATACGTCATCGCATGGATACTCTTCATTCCCGCTATTCGCCGCAATGTCAAGGAACGTGCCGCGAAACCAGAAGACGAGCGCGCTCAGTACGAATCCCGTCTCTGGTTCTTGCTCTATACTGCGCCTTGCTTGCCCATTGGCTTGATCGGATTCGCGTGGACCATTCAGGGCCCGCCGCTGCACTGGATCGGATCCATGATTTTTGTCGCCATCGTCGGTATCGCCAACTACGCCATTTACATGGCGACCATTGACTACATGATTTGTGCCTATGGCCCGTACTCGGCCTCTGCTACCGGTGGCAACGGCTGGGCTCGAGATTTCCTGGCCGGTGTGCTCACGGTGCCCGCAACCCCATTCTTCGAGAACATCGGCGCCTCCAGTGGCAGAAACCTTGAATACGCCAGCACCATTCTGTTTTGCATCTCCTTTGTCCTCGTCATCGCCGTCTATGTCATTTACTGGAAAGGACCCGTCTTACGAAAGCGATCTCCTTTCGCCCAGCGGCTGGCCGATGCCCGGCAAGAGCAGGTTCAAGAGGGCCGTCGTGGTAGTGGCGCATTCGACCCTAGCTCGCGCAGAGGTAAGTTCTTTTTCTTCCCCCGCGTTCCCTATTTCTCTAGACCAGAATGCTCACGACCTCTTCGCAGGTTCTACTGCTTCCGCTTCTGCAGTACGTCCCGGAGCCGAGAGACGCTACAGCCAGCAACACCGATTCTTTGGCGAAAGTCGTGTTACGCCTCGAGGCACGCCTCGCGGCACCCCTGCTGCCAGCCGTCGACCCAGTATGGCCGGCGTTGCGGCGAAAAAGTAGAGGAAGGCTTGGCGCCGACAAAGTGTGTTCGGTCGGGTGGCTTGGCAGGGTCTCTGGAGTTTGGTCATAATAATTCTTCATATCATGTTTTGTGGTGCAACGACCACCGCCTTCATAATGCCTGACCAGTGTGGTCTTCTACTCATGTCATTAGCACATCTCGCGCGAAACTTGGCGTTACATTTTCTTTTCCAATGGTGGCCTCATGTCAATTGGAGCCTTCATTTTGGCTGGCAGAGTCTTGTTACTGCATCTTCCACTCGGAATCTTTAGCCGTCCATAACCTCTGGTCGGAACAACACACTGAAGGAGTTATTGATGTGCTCCAGTGATTTGTGACGTGTATCTCCGATTCTGAATTTAGCGCAGCTGTCGCGCTTGGCTCACAATCAGCGATCTGGCGAAGCGATCAGCCTCAGATTGCTCAAAGAAGGCTAGCCCTAGCACCCGTCGTGAATCTCACCCTTTGGCTTTCTCGCCGACCTAGTTTGAACTCACGCACACGCAAACGCGAGCGCCCACTCATCGTGAACGCGGGTCCCATAAGGCCTGGGCTGCACACAATCCTACAACAGCCGTTTCCGATCCGGCATTTTCCTTCTTTTTTCTGTCCCCTATAAACTCCCTGCTGCTGGACAAGTTTCCGACATGGAGCGAGAGAGCCTGATCGCCATCCAAGCTTGTGACACCCCATACTGCTGCTTCTTGTTGTTTGCTGACTGACCCATTCCTCGCATTCCCTCTTCCGTCCATCATGCGTGTCACCGTCGCCCCAGCAAGCACCAAGACCGGGGCGGCAGCTATCAGAAATCTGTTGGCCACTCCCCAGTCCGGGAAGCCCAGTCCCGGGGTGAAAGTCAAAGCCCTGTATCGCAATTTGTCAAAGGTGCCATCGGAGTTTACGTCTGACCCCAGGTTCGAGGCCGTTTGCTGCGACGTTGATGACCAGGCGACGCTCGACTTGGAGGGGTCCGAGGTAGTCGTGGCCATCACCCCTCCCGTGTATACCGGCGGCGACATTGTGGCGATCTCCAAGAGGCGCTCCGAGGATGTCGAAATTGCCATCGAAAAGTCTAGCCCCGTGCAAAAGATAGTTTTGCTGTCCAGCATGTGTGGCCAGTACAATGAGGGCGTAGTGAGTTTTTCTTTTTTTTCTCCCCTTTGGTTGCTCTCCTTGCGCCAATTTCCACAAGCCAGACGTGGCGCTGAACTTACGCGCGCCGCAGGGAGAAATAAAGACGAATCATATGGCCGAGCAGATCTCTGAAGCTATCAAGGTACCTGAAATCATCATCGTTCGACGTGCGTATTTCATGGAGAACTGGACGGCGAGCCTTGATGCGCTCCGCGGTCCAGAACCTTTCTTCTTCTCAACCGTTGTTCCTCTGGAATGGAAATTTGCCATGGTTGCCATTGCAGACGTAGGCGCTTCGATTGCCCGGGAAGCATCGAAGCAGACTCGATCCCCGCGCTGTCCCCATGTTTTCGAGCTCTACGGTCCCTAGTGGTACACCCCACTAAGCAGCTTTATCCGCCGCCCTCAACAAGGAGGTGGCTGTCAAGCCAGTGGAGAGGGGGGATCTTGGTGGCTTTCACGCCCGCGTCTTCCCGGCCGAAGTAGTGAGCGAAGGGGTCGAAATGGCCACGTCTTTTTTGCTTGGTGGCATCATGCAACCGGGCGAAGTGGAAGAATGGACCACCGTCGAGACGGGTAAGGTTGAGCTTCAAGATGCGATGGGCGCGGCAGTCCATGCTCTTCTCTGGCTAATCGTGAAGAAATGGAGACGAGTTTTCAGACCAACGAGCTTGATGTTGGTGTACTGATCAATGCGCCATTGCTGTGCAAATTTGCAATTGCTGTGCAAATTTGCAATTGCTGTGCGAATTTGCAATTGATAATCGGCTTGTAAGGACGAAGCAATCAGGCCGATAATTTGACTGCGCAGTAGCACGCCGCAGTGTGGCGCGGCTCACGAATATATCATTGACAGTCGTCAATCACGATCAATCATGTGTCTTCTGGCTTGAAATGCAACGCGGTCTACGGAGTCTTCTTTCGCTTGGTTTGTTTGTGCCTTTGTTTCAACCCTGACCACGGGCCAGAGCGGGACGTTCCTTCCTCTCCGACTTTGGTCCTGAATGTGACGTAAGCAAATCAGCTCGGGCCGAGCACCAAGACTTCCACAATGACAGCGATCAAAAGTCGCCGTCTACATTTCAATGGCCGCTTGCCAGCCTCTCACAAAGATGTGCAAAGCGCGATACATCGCCGCTCGCTCATGCATCAGTGTCCTGCAGCGCGATTGCCGAATCCCAACAAGGCAGTTCAGCTCATTAAGCCAGCGAACTTTTGAGAATCCACTGCCAGCAGTCAGTTCAAAATGGCTGACGAATCTGCAAAGTCGAATGAGAGCATGCCAGCAGAGCTCGGGGTTGAATGGAGAGGACGCTACCTACCTGAGAGAGCAGCTGGAGTCGCTGGACCGCGAGTGGTTGAAACTGTCAACCGGTAGAGAAGGGTTCCTAACGGATGAGAGATGGAGGGGGTTGAACCGATTCCCGGTGCACTGGGGGGATCAGGTACATGACACCCTGCGGGAGAATTCCTTTTCTGTACACCTATGCTGATATGTTGGCCCTCTATGCTTGAAATCGGGACGTCCAGGATCCAATGGTGAGTTTATTTCCCTCATGGCCCCAACGCGGCATCCAGCTCATATGTGCACAGGGTAAGCCAATATTAACCTGCCCAATACGGAATGAGATGGTTGGTCTCACATGAGACAACAGGCCACGTCAACAACATCATGTACAATCGATACGCTGAATCTGGGCGCGTGAACTGGGCCATGTCATTTGCTTCTCACGCGCCGCCGGAGCAGCGTCGGCAGTGGCTCGATATTATGAGCCCCAGGGGTATCGGACTCATCCTCAAGAGCATCAAGATGGACTTCAAGATGGTAGAATCAGCCCATTGTCCGAGGAGCTTTTTTGCTGCATGAGATTGACCATATGTAGCCCATAACGTATCCTGATACCATCACCGTTATTCACAAACTGGCGCAGAGGCCAACCCATACATCAGAAAGCATCTTTCTCGACGCGGTAATTCTGTCGGAAACACGCAGGCGCGTGGCGGCGCGATCTTTCGAAGATATTGTTGTGTACGACTACAGAGAAGCAAAGAAGACAACCCTGCCTGGTTTCATGGTTGAGGAACTGCAAAAGATCTACGACCTTCAGGTTAAGAGCAAAGAGCTCTATGAAAATACCATGGCAGCATTAGATTGGCGCGTCAGGAAGGTCGAAGCAAGCGTCAAGAACACGCCAGAATGACCCAGAAATAGCTCAGAATTGGGTCGGCATGATCATCAAGCATGGTTCTCCCCCCCTGCTAGTCTCTCACGGCTTGTTTCCCCAAGTGCGCGTTTTAGGTTTGATAATGATATGGTGCAATATATACAGCATCGTCGGATCTATAACGAGGGTTTTTGCTATGTACAAACAGGTCAGGGCCTGCGGCTGATGACTATGTTCAGAGAAGGGCAGAAACTTGTATGCGTGGTGATGGTGCGATTCACCATGCGACGTTTTGCAAAGACAATGCGAGAGGAACTGCGAAAAGAAGAGAGACAGGCCAGCCGTGTCATCACCGTGGTCAGGTGGAGTAGTGAGCAACATAGCCAACCTCCATCATGCTGCCGAAACCGTCTTGCGTCGCTCCATTGGGAGCTCCGGGCTATTGAGACAAGGAAGGTCAGTCAGTCTTAGCAGTCCGATAGAAAGGAATGTGAAATCAAAGAGAAAGAAACTTACCCAGCCGCCCCCCACAGCAACATTGAGGATGAAGTACATGGGGCTCTGACAAAGAGACACCCAGGTATTATAGTCATTGATGCGCGAGCCGCTCAGCTGCTGAAACTGGCGTCCGTCGAGGAACCAGGTGATGGTCTGCTGCGTCCAATCGTTGTTGCGGCGGTCAAATTCCAGCCGCCAGGTGTGAAAGTCGTTGTTGTTCATGTTGACGGCCGCTCCGAGACCGTTTGGTTCGTTGCAGATACCGCCCGGGTACTGCTGGCAGTGCGCCGTGCCGTAGCCGACCATGCGTCCGTTGATGTTCTCCATGACGTCGAGCTCCCCGCACGACGGCCAGGCCTTGCCGTGGCGGATCGAGTCGCCGAGCAGCCACCACGCGGGCCAGATGCCCTGTTTCGCATCCTGGGAATTGGTGCCGAACCTGAGCGCCGCTTCGACCCGTGTGATCCTGCCGGCATCCGGCGTGAAGACGTACTTGCTCTCCAGGCGGCCGGACGTCCAGCCTCGCTGCGCAGAGCCGTCTCGCCAGGGGACGATTCGGAGCGTGTTGCCCCCGCTCAGCTGGACGTTGCGCGTGCTCGACGTGTACGTCTCCCACTCGTCGTTGACGTTGAGGTAGCCGGAGATGATGTTCCAGTTGCCCGAATTGGCAGAGCTGCCTCCCGAGCCGGAAAACGTCTCCTGCCAGCGGAGGTTGAAACCACGGTAGCTTGGGGCGCCCCAGGCGTGGACTGACGAGGAGGCCAGAGCCAGCAAGCTGGCAAGGGCTGTGTACTTGACCATTATACACAGGAGATGGGGCCAATAGAGATGTGAGAGGGGCGGACAAGTGGCAGGCAAATGGCGAGCAAGCAGACCAAACAAAAGATGATAAAGAGTATATACAGGCAGAGAGTATGGGCAATGGAAATTTCTGGTGGTGTACGGCTAAAATATATGATATGAGAAGCTTCTACATGATGGCTCTCAACTACAAGAGGCATCACTACCAAAGTGGGACATAAACTGCCTATTATACTTGGTTCAAAATAAAGCCGCCTTTGTGACTGGACACGTGCGTTAAAGACAACCCCGATAGTTGTGAAACCTAGTCTTTCAGCCAAAGAGGTAAGAGTGAGATGCATAGCGGTCGAAAAGTCCCAAGTGACCACAAGTAGTCATCCCCCGAAATCCCATCGGGGCAGGTACGTGAAGCTTAGCTCACACATGGGACACATACTAACGAAAGAAGCAGCATCCAGAAACGTTGCTTTTGGATGATTTGATTGGCCAGAGCTACAAATCACCGCCTGACTTATGGAGTCATGACTTCCAAGCTTGTGCCCTTGCCTAACCAGCACCAGCTATAGTTCCTCATCTTGGACGGCCGAATCCACTCCGTCCCGGGATGGAGGGGCAGAGAGGACGAGATCCTCCTCTTCCCCAACAACAACTTTAGCCGGCCTAGCTATACAGGTATACGTAGCACCTGTCAATAAAGACGGGCTGGTTGCAAAGCGCTTCCCGGTGGGCCGGGAAAAGAGGCCGGTGTGAAGATGGGCTTTTACTTCTGGTGACAAGGACTTTGCTCGACAATGCAACCCTAGCGCAGGAACTAAGCACCTCCTGACGGAAGGACCGAATCAAGAGGCACCGGACACGTGCCCGGAGCACGTCTATAATCGTTTCAATCATGCCATGCTTCTTGCACTCGACGTCGGCCAACATCAAGCTTTTTGCCAGATCAGCTGGAGGGGGAGGGACGGGGACAAGCATGACCAGGGTTCGGTTTAGGCCCGAGGATTCGGAGACTGATTCGCGAACAGGTCTAGTGCTCGGGGCGAGCGGGGAGCGTATTGGAGAAGCTCCTTCACTTCATCCCTTGCCTCCGCCTGCCGAGAGACAAAGAGGAAGCGACATTGGCTTCCACGCTGTGTCGACCAAGGCTAATCCACATCGTGAGCCGTCAGGTCTCCATGTGGGGTAGGCAGCCTTTTGGCGAGGTGAATGATGAGATGATACGCGGATTCTCGGCCGATGAGCTCCCAGCGCGCTTGCACCGACTACTTTTCGTTTCCAACATCGTTCGAGCCCTCGTTTCCCCGTTGTGCGAAGTTGAGCCTTCCACGCTGCTCTGGTGTGGTCGTATGCTTGATTGTGCTCGTGACTGTTTACGTACAGGAACGCCAAGCATGAGACGGGAAGCACAGTACCCAGTCAAGACTGATATTCCCAGCCCAGCGCTGCAGCCGAGACCAAGCAGCGCTCTGCATGGGGCGCAAGGGGCTTCAGGCGGCCGTCGTAGGTCATGTGTTTGGCACGGGCTCGACTTTAGCCGATTCTCTTGAAATCCCAACCCAGCGAGCGTTATGAACTGGGTGTATTTGAGCGAAGAGGGAGGAAGCACGGCCGAGGTAACATTGACGGCGCTTGATTGCCACCACATTCAGTTCGCGGCGTTGGTCTTGGGATTATGGTTGGTGTCACGAATCCTACTAAATGACACTACCACGCGCGACGTGACTCTGAACGACACCACCAGGAATCTAGAGCTCGCTGGCTTCCCAGATGCAAGACGCAAATCGTGTGTGTGCGTGTGGGCGCGGCTGTCAGGCCATTTGTGCCATACTGCATGGCAATCTTGATGCGCCGCCCCCTCTCGGTGTCTCTCATCCTCTGCCATCCATCAGGAATCTCGGTCCAGGAACCCATGTGCTGCCAATTTGACTAATGCAACGTTGATGCATGCATCTCATCCGGCAATCCTGATGATATGCATTCGGACCAAAAAGGGACCTCACACTGCTGCAGAGGTCCTTTCTGAAGCCGGCCCGTGCCGCGTAATTGCAATTACAACAATTCCCCAGCGCGTATACTTTTGAGAGGTTCGAGTCGCCCGCATCATCGTCGCTGGCTACCGTCTCGACCGAGGCTGGAGGTGGCTTTTTTTCAAGCTCTCGCCCAATGCGTCCGACTTGGCGCAATGCTGCTCCGCGACTGGCTGCTTCCGCAACAATCGTCCTATGAGGGAAAGACTTAATTTTTTCGTTTTTTTTCTGCACCGGCGCCTTCATCCCAGTGCCTGGAACCCTTAGCTGCCATCTAGAGAAAAGCCCCCAACGTTTAGAGCAGCCATTGGTGAAGCGGATTGGCCATTGGGGCCTACAGCCACATCTGGTGGCGCCCCATCGATTGGCTCTTGGTCCGAACTGCGAGATTTGGAGGTCCCCCACGGCGATTTGGGGGGGCATGGGGCGATCGAGCCGGTGCACTCGAGAACGCGGAAGCTCACTCCCCGTCTGCCAGCTCAGGGTTGATGGGCCGCGCGGCTTCGAGTCCTAAATTAGAGAAGCAAAGCCGCATCTAGTTCAGAACAGCATGCTTTGGACAACTTGATGGCGTCTGCATATCCAGAAAAGGCGATTGACGAGTGCCGCTACTTCCGGCGTGATGCGGACAGGAGTGGTCTGCACAGCTAGGATTCTGTTGCGATGGTGCGCATGCGTACGTGCATGTTCGCTTGTTGCTGTTGCCAAAAAAATCGACAGTATTCAATGTCTGAAACCATCCAAACTCGCTTCCTATTCTACGGAAGGCAATTCGGCGAGGCAGGAGCTGTCCTGGTCGGAGCTAAGCTCTGGGACCCCCGCCCTCGCAGCTTCCTCCTACGTCACCACTAGCATCTGAAGCGATGGAGGTGCTCTGGATGTTCTTACCAACCTTCAACTCATACATGACAGAGACCCAGGGCATCACAAGACTGAAATAATGCCTGCCGTAGACGTATTCAAAGCCGGTTCGTCGGCCCTTATCACCGGTGCAGCATCTGGCATTGGCCTAGCCGTTGCAAGACTGTGTCGGAGTAACGGCATGAAGGTACTCCTGGTGGACAATAATGCCGACGCACTGCAATCTGCGAAATCCGAAATACTTGCCATTGGCGGCTCGGGAGCAGATGTGCTCACGTCACAAACGGACGTCAGTCAAATTGAGAGCTGGAAATCATTAAAGAGAACCGCCATCTCGGCATTTGGCAGCATCGAGCTGCTCATGCTGAACGCCGGAGTGGGAGCTCGGGGCAGTTGGGGCGACGGTGATTATTTCGAAAAGGTCCGTTTTCGTCGGACCAATATATGAATGACAAAATGAGCTGATAAGAAATACCAGATTTTCCAAACAAATCTTTTCGGTGTCGTCAATGGCATCAATGCCTTCTTGCCGACCGTGCAAGAGGCTGCCAAGTCGAAGCCTACATCCATCATCATCACAGGAAGCAAACAGGGCATTACGAATCCTCCCGGGAACCCAGCCTACAATGCCTCCAAGTCCGCGGTCAAGACCTTGGCAGAGCATCTCGCGTGGGACTTGAGGGATACTAATACCAGTGTACATCTACTCGTGCCTGGCTGGACATTTACTGGGATGGTAAGGTGCCCCAATATCCCTCCGAATACATTTGTTCAGGCGGGTAAGGGCAATAAGTGAGACTGATGTGCTTTCACAGACGCGGGGTGGTAACAAAGAGAAACCTGCTGGTGCCTGGGCTCCGGAGCAGGTGGCGGATTACTTATACAAAAAGATGCAGGACAACAAGTTTTACGTCATCTGTCCTGATAACGATGTGTCTGAAGAGACGGACAAGAAACGGATTCTATGGACCGCGGGGGATTTGGTTTACGAGCGTCCCCCCTTGACGAGATGGCGTGAAGAATGGAAGGAAGAATCCGAGAAGACGATGGCTCAGACAAACATTTAAGACCTTCTCATTCTTCCTGAGCTTCCCGGCAGACTCGCGAACTGGAAATGGAACCCCATTCGTTGGCATTGACAACCATGGACCCCAGAATGACAATTACAGCATGAGCGGCTCGCAAAAACAGACGGGTAACGCACTTTGCAGAATTGATAGCATCTGGAGGACGCTTATCCGAAGATGAGAGCAGGGACACGTTGGATTAAGCTAAACTCGTGAGTGTGTCAGGGCAATCGTCAGACACGGGACCCTAGTCCGAAGGTTGACTTGACTAGAGCCGAATTATAAATTGGATATGCAATCCTGCAAATTCTGGGCATCTGTGCTGCATCATTAAACGACTGTGCCAGTGACCTGCTTGATCTTCTTGAGCTTCAGGTCCCTCCACAGCCAGGTGCATACCCACGCAGCAGCCAAAAGAATGACACTGGTGATCAGCATGTAGCGCTGCGACTGAGAATACGACAGGGAAATGCCTTCCCGAATAGCAGATCCGACCGGATACTTGAGCTGCTCCTTGAGGCTCCCGTAGATCACGTCAACGGGTGCATCAGCGGGCAAGTTGGCCAGCAGCTCGTTGCGAAAGGTACCAGTCCAGATGGCCGTTGAGACGGTGCTGCCGACTGCTGCTCCGATGCTGCAGAAAAGGTTGAGGATGGCTATGATGACAGCAACATGTTGATGGTCGGATGGAGCCATCATGGCCATCTCCCCCGCGACGACCACAGGACCCCCAGCGAAGGCGATGAAAACTTGCGTCATAATCACGAGGCCTATGTGTTCCGAAGCTTGACGAAACTTGATCATAAGACCTACTCCCAGAAGGGCCAGAGGAAAGGCATAGTAGGTGGCGACCCACTTGAACTTGCCGACTCTGTTTACAGCAATGCCGATGAAGACAGATGCCAGGCACGAACCGACGCGGTAGATGTTGCCGATGTACGTCGCATCCCTGATGCCGGTGTCCCAGACAACCAGCAGCATGGATTGGAAGTAGCCGCCCCAGATGGCCGAACTGGCATAGAGGAAGATGAACATGATACCGGTCGAGAAAACGGTTCTGTCCAGAAGGAGTTTATACGGGATGAAGGTGATGGGAGCCAAGAACTTCTCCCACAAGGCAAAGACGATCAAGAGAACGGGGCCAAAGATCAGCATGCAGATGATGATTGGAGCGCGGAATTGCTCTGCCTGGTAAGACCAGATGCTGAAGGGCAGCAAGAGGAGGGTCCAGCCGCCGGCGAGAAGAATGATGCCGACAAAGTCGACGGCAATCAAGTAGTTCCGAACATCTTTGGGAGTGATCCAACCAGTGCGCTTTTCGATGAGGCCCGCTTTAACTGCCTTCCTGTCATTGTAGAGGAAGAGAATCGATAGGGGCAAGACGACGATGGGCAAGATAATGGCCCACATGCCAAGACCCCAGCGCAAACCCGGTCCACTGAGCACAGCTTCAGTCACAGGACCACCGATCCAGGTCGTGATAATGTACGGAGAAGTGGCAAATGCCAGCATGAGAGGACGGTTGAGGAGAGATGAGGTGTCGGCCACGAAGATAGTGACGCAGTACGAGACGCCTTGTCCGCTATTTGAAAAGTATCAGCAGCCTTCTTCATGGAGAATTTTGTGTTTCAAACAGAAACGAAAAGAAAGCAGGAACGGGACGGGAGGACAGTACTCACCCGACTGTATGAAACACGTTGGCGGCCGCATATGTCTCGATGTTTTGGCAAGCAGCCATCATTATATTACCCAGAACCCAGATCAAGAGCATCAACGCCAGACCTTGGGGCCGGCCCCATGTATCGAGGATCTTTGCGAGAGGGATATAGGTCACGCCACCGATGATTTTGGCTACAATGCTAATGGCGGGCGTGGTGCTGTGCATTCCAAAAGAGCTCGTTACGAATGCAGCTAAGCTGTAGTGTACAACCTCCTCGATGGACTTGACGAAGTAGAGAAACCAGATCCTGCAAGAAGGAAAAATCGTCGTCAATGTCTGCAAAAGGGAAAAGGCGAGTTGATCAAAAGGACGGGCAGGAGCAAACTGCGTACATCAAATAAGCGGCAATCAGGTGCTTCCTCGACCAGATCTTGGTTGTGGCCTCGATCCTGGCCACACCAGATTGGAGTTTGCCTGCATCAAGGCGATTTCCTGTCGCGTCGATACATGTCGAGGCCTCCGATTCTGTCTCGGTAGCAGACTTGTCGGGCACTTGTGAGACAGCAACAACCTCGGCTGGCTGGTCTTGTCTCTTATTGAAGAATCGCATCGTGGCGGACGTACAAAAGAGCCAATGCGGCAAAGCAAGCCAATTGATGGAAACTGCGAGGCGACTTCAACGGCTAACCGACACGGAGTCGCAAACCCGGCCTCTGAGGAAGAGCAGATGATCCCACCTTTATAACCAAATTCGCTGCTGCGGTGTGTTCCTTGCCAAGCCATGTCTGGTGGGGAGTTTGGAGGTCTAGTCACGTCCAAGAGTCCTTGCATGTTGCATGTGTCCCGTCCGGAACGACTGGACAACTGCAGCAGTAGACTGATGAGCTCAAGCCCTCCCGCTCGGCGCCCGCTTGTTCCAATTTTCTGGAAACGTATCCTTGCGGCTTATTCTTCTCTTGGAAACTACCATATGCCTGTGCCTTGCGTCCCACGTATACATTATCAATCAAATTTTGCACAGAACCTAGGACACGAGAATTTTTCCCTCATCCCCTGGTTCTGTCAGGGTGGGACCTTGTTGTCGGCCCATTTTCGATGAAAGGGTGGACACCAGAGGATTCATGCGTCTTATCTGATGATCTGATAAAAAAAATCAAGAAAGCTAGGCAGAAATTAAAGTCGGTCCCCGCTTGCACGGGCTCCGCTTCTACCAAAGCCCTTATCTTCTTCTTGGACAGAAACGGGGTCTGAAGAGGCATCAGATCCTAGAATTCCCGACGACGGCGCCAATAGCGAGCCGTTGCGTCGATGAGCCTCGCTCCCGGTCCGTTGGCTAGGCGCTTTTCAACAAATCCAGGCCAGATGGACGCAGGCATGGGAGCTTGGCGACAAGGCGATACCAGCAACCAAACACGGGTGGCAAAGAGACTGCAATACTGCAGGGCACAGCAGCTAGCGCGGGAACGCGGGCCGCGGAGGGACGAAGAGAGAGCGATGTCGGATATTGAACGCAAAGCAAAATGAAAGGAAGAAGACCGAGGGCCCCATTTCGATGTGGGATCACGATGTCTTGGCGCCACCCGCCGTCCATCTTGTGACTGACTTATGTCTTCCAGAACAATGAGAAGGACTGGATCTGTTTGAAAACTTCGGCCAGCTTGCTCAGCTTTTCCTCGAGACTGGACTGGCCATAGTACGCTCTTTGGATCAGTGGCCAGACGTGATTGGAAGCGACAGGCATCTTTTCCTCGTTCGAGAAGGGCATTCGCACATACTAGAACCGGAGCTTTGTCGGCGTTGACATTGCTCTTGGCGCGACTGACATGCCTGGAGATGAGGATTCTATCACTTTTGTGTATTTGTGTGCTCGACAGCGTAGGCTTGGACCATGGGCGCCCCTATGTTCCAGATCTGGTCAGACAAGACAAGGGACAAAGGCAATCAATGATGACCTGCCCGCCCTGCGCATGTCTCGTCATACCTACAGTGATCCACGTGGCAACTCCACATGCATCTCTGTCGCCATTGTTGCAGGGGCGTCACGAGCGTTCAGGGCTGATACGACGTCGTAACCGGGGGGAGGGGGAGCAGGATGTTGTGCTGGGCTTCGGTGCGTCGGGGTGCGTTTCGGTGATGGGCGAGCGTCAACAGTGTTGACGTCCCGTTTCAAGTCGCCGAATGCCGATGGCCAACGGGTTCAGAGTCGTGGATCGAGAATGGCCTCCCTGGCCCTGTCCCTGCGCTGCATGTCGCGGCCGCCCTTTGTCGAGTTCTCATGAGCCTCATGGATGGACTTGCCGCCGTGTAACGTCTGGCGGGCCGCTGCGTCGTGTTGAAACCACCGAGGCAATGCAGCGCGGGCTGTGGATTGCCTTTCACCCAAGAGAGCTCGTGTCTTACTGCGCGACGAAGTATCATCTTTCTTCTCGGGCAGTCAGTGCCGATCAATGGACATGAGATGTGTCGCCAAACGCCGCCTCGAGACCATTTTTTTCCCCCTTCCCTTTAAATGTCGGTCGGGATTTCGGTCGAAGATTATCTTCCAAGATGGAATCGCGTCACGACTGGAAAAGTTTGTTGATCGCCGAGTCTCGTGAGGGGAGGGGCTCCATCCGCTTGTTATTTGGTACGACGTGGGAACTTGGCAAACACGTCTCTAGTCATCGAGCTCGAGAACGTCGTCAGAGTCACTCAACGGATCTCACGCCGGGGTCACGGCACTCGAGGAGATCCATCGTCTCCCCGGACCGGGATTGCTGCCGTGTCACAATGAGGTGGCTTCAAAGCCAGGGCATGAACAAGGCGCGCGATCCGAAGAGTCTCTGGTGATTCTGTCCAGCGTACCGCTGCGACATGAACCCGCCAGCTGCAAAGCGCAAAAGTCATTCAGCAGTCAGGCCATCGCCGCCCAGCCTCGACTGCCAGTATTCGTTCACCGTGTGTTCCAAGACGTGGACGTACTCCAGAAGGCTGTGACTTTTCCCTCGGCTACACCAGTACAGGCTATCGTTGGTGAATCGAATCACGAATGTTTGCAACACGCACCTGACACTCAGCTAGCCCCCAGGCTGAATGCAGTCCCCAAAGCACTTGTGGCCACCATCCCAGGCCACATAAGAGCGGACGACGGAAGCCCAGAAAGCCAGCTCCATCCCGTATACTCGGCAAATTTCCCCCCGACTTCTCTCCCTCGGCGACAATACATCTCATCATTCTGACATTCCCATTTTTTCATTCAGATCTGAAGAGGAACAAGCCTTTGACTCATCCGGAGCCCCATAGACGATGGCGGCACCTACGCCACCAACATCAACATTGTCCATGTACGAGAATCTCGCTTGCCGCGACGGCTACCTCATGGTCTTTCACGTAAGCTACAAGGGCGAAAACGCCATTGCCCTGACGGACAAGGTCAAGAGTCCCGGTGTGATCCACTGCCTCCGCAGCAACGTCGACCTGGGCGCGCGCAAAACCACCTGGTGGAAGCAGACGTTTGAATGGGACGAGAGCATCTCCATGGCGCATTTCCACGGGTTCGTTGCCGCCTCGAACCTCGGCAAGATGGACGAGGTGTGCGCAATGAACGAGAAGGAGGATTGTCCGCTGCACGGGGGCTTGTTCACAGCCGTGGCCGGCCACAGCTACGAAACGGCACCGGGGTGGACGCACGGGACTCTGCGGGAGCTCAAGGCCCAAGGACTGCTCTGCCTGACCGCCGCTCTACTCTAGGCGGCGGCTTTCAACGAAGTGCTTGGACGCGGCGAGAGCTATTCTTGCAAGGAAGCTGATACGATATGAGAGTTGCTTCTTTCCCCCCCCGGGGATTTAGGTTCTCTCAAGCTTTGGGCGGTTGATGCA